>CAKNYM010052949.1:673949-691071 GCA_932195095.1 Andricus curvator | reverse complement strand
TATAATTTTTTTTTTTTTTTTTTTTTTTTTTGGGTGATTCAATCCAATTCAATTAGATTATTACAATTTCACAAATAGGAAAAAGAAATAATCCAAAAATATTTCATATATATTTCTAAAATTGCTATATTTAGTGCAAACTTATTACAAAAAAATTTTTTAATAAAAAGATTTCTTTCAAGAAATTGAGTTAAAATTATTCAGACTCAATTAAAATAAATCAGAAAATATTCATGAACAAAACCCTACAAATTGGAACGAATCTTTTGTTTAGTGTCTCTATTTAACAATTTTAAAATTAAGATAGAACAGAAATCCATTTTATCATGAATAATTTTATGCAAAATGAGCATGAAAAAGATTCAAAATTAAAAAATAGATTTCTAGACCACCTCACTTTTCGGCTCATTAGAGACAAAAATAACCAATTGAAAAAAGAGGGAGAAAAGGAGAAAAAGTCAACCAAAAATACCAACCTCTCACTTTTTCTTTTATCCGTCTTTTTTATACTACCAAGGAACCAACATGTTTCGGAGTCAATTTAAACTCCCTCATCAGGGATTATTTATAGGAAACTACAAGGTATGACAAAAATATATTATTATGCCAATTGGAAAAATCAGAAACATAATACCTGCCGATAAAAATAATATAATATATATATATATACATGTGTACACTCACATACACATATACAAACACAACACTAATCACTTTTCTTTAAAAAAGGATTAATTAATCAAAATTTTGTATTCATTAGTGAAAAATTGACAAAGGTATACAAAACATTATTATTCATAATAAGAATTAGAAAAGAATTTAAAATTCAAAGAATATTTTAAATTAAAAAGAAGAAAGATGGTTATTATGACCTGAAAATTATTAACCCCGACACTGATTAAAAAAATTTTTTGAAAGAAAACAGGAACGAAAAATTGCGGAACTTTTTGTTTTAAATTTATATTGAAAAGGAACAACTATTTTAAATGAAAATATCGCTATCAAAAATTACGTGGTGAAGATTCAAAGAACCGAGGCAAACTAAATTTATTTTTCAACTCGAAAACTCTAAAACAACGATTTAGAAAAAAAATATAAATTTTCAATAAAGTGATGAATTTTGAACTAAAATGATGCATCATTTTCAATAAACGAGATTAATTTTTTTACAAAAAAAAATCGTCAACAAAAGACATTAATTTTCAAAAAAATAGTTAAATTTTTAAACTAAAAATATCAATTTTCAACATAAAATGGAATTGGTAAATTTTCAGTTAAAAAATTCATTTTAGGGCAAAAAATCGAATTTTCACAAAAATAGTTAAATCTTCCGCTAATAAACTGTTTGTCAATAAAATAATAAAACTTTAAACAAAGAAAACAAATTTTCAACAAAACAGTTGAATTTTTAACCATCAGAGCAGCCATACCACGCTGAAACACCCAGTTCTCGTCAGATCACTGAAGTTAAGCAGCGTTGGGCGCGGTTAGTACTTGGATGGGTGACCATTCGAGAAAACTGAGTGCTGTTGGCACATCGTGGGTGTGGTGAGCCCACACTTGTAGTTATTTACTACAAGAAACTATGCACCTAGAAACACTACCCGTATCGGGTAGTGTCACGACTACCCCGAAAGGGAAATGGCTTAATGGTATACAAAGAGACTAATCGTTTTTCAGAATTTGAAAAGGTGCGGGAAAAGATGGCAACTCGATCAAGTGCCATCTCGCCGACTTTATAGTTCCTGTTTTCTAAAGTAATGAACGGTTCGTCGAACAACATTTATTTATTTTGCATAATTTTCTACATTTATATGCATTAAATAGTAGTATAAAAAGTTGCATAAACCCAAAATTTAACAATTCATCCATTTTCTTTTGCACTTTATTCGGGAAACGAGAGAATAAATATGATGTTCAACCTGATTGTATAGGTTAGCCTTCCTGGTAAAATTTTGTGTGCGTTGTGCATATGGTGCATATTGTGTGCAAGATCCGACGAGTTTTACTTTCAAATATGGCATAATTTTCCATTTCTAAAATGAAAATGTGAAATTAAATCTTTTTGATACTTTATTTTATTATAAATAAAAAATTTCAAGACCCTCCTCGTACGCGCACTGAGTGCTTGCTTCATGCGCGCACGCACGTGTCTTGCACGACATGCCTGGCATATGCGCCTCCATGGAGGACACATCTGCGTGCTGATCTGAACGCACGTTGTGCGTGAAAATATGCAAGCGTGCCCTGCCATGCGCGCATGGTGCGCTAAAATTGTTATCTGGGTATGTGGATGTGATCAGAGTTAAGAGCATGAATCTTGCTATGGGATTATCAGTCAGTCTACGTGTGTTGTGTTTGTATGATGACTTTGTGAAGACCTTCGCCTGGGGTGATTGCTAGAGAGATTGATCAGTGACCTGTGTCGGATCAGTGTTGCTGAACGAACGTGTTGCTTAAATAAGCCACACTAAAGGGATTAAGGCTTAATGGTATAATAATAACAATAGGTAAAAGCGAGGGGTTAATTACTCGGATTTTTGTTGTATACTAGAATGCAAGATTGCATGGGATTGCAAAATATTGCACAGATGTATGTTTTATGGAAAATATTGCATGATATTGCACGAAATTTTATAGAGATCGATAAAAAATTCGGTCAATTGAAGGTGGATTACTCCAAATTAGCGGATTACTCTGGATTACCTCTACAGAATTACTCTGAATTACCTATTAACGGGATTGCATAGGATTACAAACCAAAAAGGACTACTTTTTAACAAAATTATTGAATTTTCAACAAAATAGATGAAATTTGAACCAAATAGTTGAATTTCTTACCGAAAAAGACAAATTGTCAAGTAAAAAATATCTATTTTTCACACAAAGTGGAATAGTTAAATTTTCAGTTATTAAATTAATTTCACCCAAAAAACGGATTTTCAACAAAATAGTTAAATTTTAAACCAAAAAGACGAATTTTCAACTAAAATAATAAATCTTAAACTAAAATAGTTCAATTTTCAGTTAACAAATCAATTTTCAACCAAAAACAACGATTTTTCAACAAATGATTCAATTTTCAACCAAAGAGATAAATTATCAACTAAAATAAAGAAGCATCAAACAAAACATTTCTTTTTAACAAAACTGTTAAATTCTCTGCAAAGTAGATTAATTTTGTATCAAAATAGATGAACATTTAAAAAAATGGTTGAATCCTCAGCCAAAAAGACGAATTTTCTACAAAGCAGTTGACTTTTCAATCAAATGGATACTTTTTAACTAAATTCTTTAATTTTCAACAAAGCAGATTAGTTTTCAAACAATAGTTAAATTTTCAACCAAAAACATAAGTTTTTAACCGAGAATATTAATTTTCTACCGAAAAAGACGAATTTTCAACAAAGTACATGCATTTTCAACCAAACAGTTTAATTTTCAGCTAAAAAAGATCATTTTTTTACCCACAGAAAGAAAACAAATTTTCAACTAAAATTATGGATTTCCAAACAAAAAATTAATTTTCAACCAAACAGTTGAATTTTCAACTAAAAACCCTAAAACGATCCAAAACGAAATAGTTCAATTTTCAGTTTATAAAAATAAATTTTTAACCAAGAAAACAAGTAATTAAAAAAAAAGTTTCAATAAAATTGTTGAAAACTATTTGAAATACCTATGTAAATTACTCCAAAGTACCTGGATTACTCTGTATTACAAGTTAATTACTTGAATCACCTAAATTACTTCGAATTACGTGGATTAAAATTGGATTACCCTGGCTTAAAGGTGGATTATGCTGGATTTAAAGGGGATGGATTACTTGGATTATCCTAATTACTCTAAATTATTTGGATTACAAGTGGATCACTCTGGGTTAACCCGGATTACAAGTTAATTACTCCAGATTACTCTGAATTATCTGTATTTCAGGTGAATTACTCCATATAAGAACTGGATTACGCCAGGTTACAAGTGGATTAAAAGTAAAATACTCCAACTTAAAAGTGGATTACTCCGTGTTGCACAGGATTACCCTAGATTACATAAAATTATGGTGGATTACTCCGCCTAAACTAGACTGACGCGAATTTTCAACCAAAAAGGACTACCTTTTTTTGAATTTTTAACAAAATTTATACATTTTTAACCAAATAGTTGAATGTTTTACCGAAAAAAAACACAAACTTTCAAAAAATTACATGAGTTGTCAAAAAAATAGTTGAATTTTTACTAAAAAAAGATCAATTTTCAATCAAACAGTTCAATTTTCAAGTAACAATAGTATATTGTGCTACAAGTTGAAAAAGCGAGATATTTAAAACGAGTGTGAAGTTAGCTACCCGAGCGGAGCGAGGGTGGCTATCACTCGAGTTTTAAATCGTCGCTTTTTCAATGTGTGGGACACCATACTTTTTCTATAATTTGTGCAAAAGTGCTAGTTTTTGTTTACCTGTTTTTTGTGTAAAAAGAAGGCGATTTTTATGTCGATTGACGCAACAATGACAATGTCAATTATCAAAACCATGGCAATAATATGGCAGTAATAATAAGCTGTTTCTCACTATTGAATATTTGGTCCATAAAGTTGAGGGCTTCAAAATTTCCGATTTTTCGTGAAAAAAACCAAGCACAGTATTTTCGGAGAAACTGACGGTGTTTTTTTGCTTTTGCCAAGTGACAAAAGTACATACAAAATACACAACTCGAGACTTTTCAGGAAATTGATTTTAGGTTAGGGACGACAGTCGGAAAATAGAATGAAGTTGGCTGCGCACGATGAACGAGTACACCCGAGGCAGCACGAACCCACCCGAAATAACATTTACTTTTGTCACTGTGCCTCACTTTTATCAGTGTCCATTTACTTTTTCCACTGCATCTGTCTACTTTTGTCACTGTTGCCCGGAAAGGTCGGCACTGCGCATGCGCCACGTCATCGACCAAAAATCGATCACTTTTTACACCAAAAACAGGTGGAAAAACTGGCACTTTTTCGCGAATTATAGAAAAAGATCTTTTTTCAACACAAAATGAAACAGTTCAGTTTTCAGTTGAAAAATTATTTTCCAAACAAAATAGTATATTGTGCTACAAGTGCGGAAAGTAGGCAGTTCCACACGAGTGTGAAGTTTGCTGTACGAGCCGGAGGCGAGTCGAAGGGGAGTTGTAGGCGAGTCATAGGCGAGCTGTAAACGAGCCGAAGACAAGCCGGAAACGACCCGAAGATGAGCCGATGGCAAGTACTTGAAACTTCAAAAGAGTTGCAACTGTCTACTTTCAGCACCTGTTGCACACGATATTTTTTGTAACAAATGCAGGAAATTTTCGATTTGAGAAACAATGAGCATACATTTTTTGAAAATTTATGGTAATTTTTGGAAATTTATGGTAAAATTACCGAAAATTTCCGGCAATTTTCGGTGAATTTGCATATTACCGAAAATTTCCAGAAATTCAAGGTATCCAAAGGTTCTTGGAAAAAATCCGAAAATTTCAAAAATTTCCGGAAAATTGTTAAATTTCCCAAATTTCCGGAAATTTATGAAAAGTTGCTAAATCATCGGAAATTTCAGGTATCCAAAGCTTTTTGGAAAGATTCCAAAAATTTCCAGAAAATTACTAAATTTCCGGTAATTTATGGAAAATTTCTAAAAACGGGAAATTTCAGGTAGGCGAAGCTTTTCGGAAGAAATTAAAAAATTTCCGGAAATTTATGGAAAATTGTTAAATTTCCAAAATTTCCGGAAATTTATGGAAAATTGCTAAATTTCCCAAAATTCCGGAAATTTATGGAAAACTGCTAAATTTCCCAAAATTCCGGAAATTTATGGAAAATTGATAAATTACCGGAAATTTCAGGTATCCACAAATTTCTAAAACTTTCGGTAATTTATCGGTGACTGATGGTAATTTATCAGTCATTTATGGTAACTTATCACTTCGAGTTTGTCCAATCACTATTCACTACTCACAATCAGTCTCTCAAGCATCTAATCATAATGAAGTGAGGTTATTATTCCGACAGTCCTGGAAAGTAAATCTGAATCGAAATGCGCAAGCGCAACAACAAGGAAAAGTAATCTAGCTGGAACTGCGCAAGCGCAGCAGCTAGAAAAAGAAATCTTGCTCAAAGAGCGCAAGCGCAGCAGCTAGAAAAAGTCTTTTTATAACTGCTTTTTACCACGGCTTTGGAATTGATCACTTCCCGCACGCAATACATGCCTCGAAAAGCGAACATTTCGTGCGTGTGTTACAAAAACGGATTTTCAACAAACTAGTTACATTTTCAAGCAAAGATACGAATTTTCAACTAAAATGATAAATCTTAAACTGGAATAGTTAGATTTTCAATTAAAAAATTAATTTTCAAACAAAAAACAACGATTTTTTAACAAAATACTTAAATTTTCAATCAAAAAGTTTCGTAGAAAATTCGTATTTTCAGTCCGAAAATTCAATTTTTTGGTTGAACTACTTTGTTAAAAATTCCATTTTTTCGTTGAAGATTCATCATTTGAGTCAAAAATTCATTTATTTGGTTAAAAATGTAACTATTTCATTTTTAGTTGAAAATTTAACTTTTTTAGTTGTAACATCAACTATTTGATTGAAATTCATGTATTTTTTTAAAAATGTGTCGTTTTGGTAAAAAAATGAATACTCTTCGTTGATTTAACTATTAGTTTGAAAATCCATCTTTTTGACTTAAAAATTCAACATTTAGATTGAAATTTTTTTTTCTAGTTTAGCAATTCATCTCATTTTGCATAAATTTAATCTTTTTTGGTTAAAAATTCTATTGTCTGGTTAAAAATTAATCTGTCTAGACTGAAATTGAACATTTTTGTTAAAAATACTTATTTTTTGGTTAAAAAAGTAACTGTTTCGTAGGAAATTCTTATTTTCAGTCCGAAAATTCAATTATTTTGTTTAAGATGAACTACTGTGTTAAAAATTCATTTTTTTTTCGTTGAAGATTCATCATTTTAGTAAAAAATTCATTTATCTGCTCGACGATTTAACTATTTCATTTTTGGTTGAAAATGTATATTTTCTTTCTTAAAACATCAACTATTTGGTTGACAATTAATGTATTTTGTTAAAAATTGGTCTTTATGGTAAGAAATTATTTCTCTTGGTTGAAAATTCAAGTACAGTTGAAAATTCGACTTTTTTTTATTAAATTCAACTGTTTTTTATTCAAAATTAAAAAGTTTTCGCTTGAAATATGTACTATTACAGTTTTTGTTAAAAATTGAACGACTTTCTTAAAAATTCATTTTCTTGGTTAAAGATTCATAATTTCATTTAAAAATTCATCTCTTTGGTTAAAACTTGAAGTACTTTGTTAAAACTTCGTGTTTTGGTTAAAAATTAATTTTTTTAACGGAAAACTGAACTATTTAGCTGAAAAAAATTTTTTTTTATTAAAATGTCATATTTTCAGCTAGAAAATTAAACTATGTGGTACAAAATTCAACTGTTTTGTAGAAGATTTATTTTTTTGAATTTTAAATGAAATTTGAACTATTCCATTTTTGGATAAATTTTTTTTTTTTAGAAATTCAACATTTGGTTGAAATTTCTCTTTTTGGGTAGAAAATTAATCTTTTTATTTGAAAATTCAACTGCTTGATTAAAAATGTATGTATTTTGTTAAAATTTCTTCATTGGGTTAAAAACTAATTTTTTGTAACCTAAAAGTTAATTATTTGATTTAAAATTAATTTCTTTCTTGAAACTGATTTGAAAATACAACTGTTTGGTAGAAAATTTAACTGTTTTGTAGAAAATTCGTTTTTTTTTGTAGAAAATTAATCTTCTTGGTTCAAAATTCAATTATTTGGTTAGAAATACGTAGGTATTGGTGTTTCAAGAAAATTAATTTTCTTGGTTGTTAATTCATCTCTTTGGTTAAAAATTGAACTACTTTCTTGTAATTTCGTCTTTTTGGCAGAAACTTAATCTTCTTGGTTAAAAAATCAACTAGTGGTTAAAAATGTATTTGTCTTTTTTTAGTGGAAAATGAATATCCTTGGTTGAAAATTATTCACATTTTTGGTTGTTAGTTTAATTATTTGGTTGAACATACAACTGTTTTGTAGAAAGCTCTTCTTTTTGGTTTGAAAATTCAACATTTTGTATTGCATTTTTTTTCTTCATCGTCTGAAAAATCTTTCTTGGTTGAAAATTTAACTTTTGTTGAAAATTCGTCTTTTGATTTAAAACTTTATCTTTTTGGTAGAAATTTCATTTTTTTGTGTCAAAATACATCTGTTTAGTTGAAAATGAATATGGTTTGGCTGAGGATTCAACTATTTTGTTTTCGTCGTTTTTGGTTCAATTCAACTGTTTTTGCTTTGAAATAAAAAAAAAAAGTTTTTTAGTTGAAACGTCAACTATTACATTTCTCGTTGAGAATTCATCTTTTTTGGCTGAAAAAAGCGCTTGGTTGAAAGTTCAACTACTTTGTGCATTCATTAAAAAAACAATAAGATTTCACCGAACCGCCTCCTCCCAAATCGTCTAACGTTATTTTTGAATGGCACATAATAAATAAATTCACAAAAAAAATTAGTTTTCAAAATGTCAGGAAATAACTTTACGTAATTTATGCATGGCATACATTCGTTACTAGCATGAATATAAACTACTGCAAAATATAAAAGGGAGTTTTCGTTTTATTCTTAAAAATAAATCATGGTCTCATTATACTCTGCTATCGGACTGACTCTTATTGACCTCAAAATGAAGGCTTTTGTGTGCTAAAAACATATATTTCAGTGCATTACAGTATTTTATTTATTTCAGTATATCAGTGGGGTGAAAAAATGATTTTATTTCCGCTGGATTTAAGGAACATAGGAAATACTCTGGAATTTAGTTCGTAACATTAACGAAAAATCAATATCTCATGTGCAGAATTCTATATGAAATCTCTCTCATTTTACGACATCATTTTTATAGGCGCATAGAGGGTACATACGGAAGAAGAGTTTTATGTTTTTTTCTAAATATTACTTTATGGAATAGCGCTGCAAGGAACTTTGTACATAAATGACTGATTTTATTTTATCAAGGAATGTTACATTTTTATAGTGATGCCCGAGATGGCTCTATGAAACGGCTTTCCAATTCAAGTGATCAATTAGAGATATAAATGTGAAATTTATGGATTACTTGATGGCGAGTAATATTTGATAATAATGAATAATAAAATAAGCAAGCAAAATAGAGTCCCATTTTGATTTCTTGATTATCTAATGAACATATATACTTTCATTTAAAGTACTATAAAATATAATGAATAATCATAAATTAAAATGAATATTAAAATAGCTAGATCGGCTTTCATACAATTTTAATTTTATTCCAGCAGGAATTAGAAGCAAAGAAAAAATTGAATGAGTTAATGTGGGATTTTATATTGTCATGCGATGATCTCAAAAGATATTCTAGAATTTTGAGTCTTACTGGTGTCTTCCATTTTCGACGCTGACCTATTTTGATGATGTTTTAATTAATAATTCGCCAACTTTTGAGTTTTCAATGTTTATAGTTTAAAATCATGACATTTTGAACACATTTTTTAAGTAGGTCTATCTTGAAGATTTACAATTCAAGATCCTTCAATTTGTAATGTGTATATATTAAAATGATGCAATTTTTAATGCTACTTTTTTAATAGTTCAATTTTGAAGATTCACAATTGAAAATTCTTACATTTTAAAAAGTTCTTTAATTTTGATTATTTTGAAGATCAAAAGTCAAGTTTTCAATTCTGAATCTTCCAGTTTGAAGAAATTTCTAAAGTATATCGTCACAGAATTTTAAATTGTAAAAATTAAAACTTGTATAATTTTTAATTGTGAAACTTCAAAATTAAAAACTTCAATTTTTAAGATGCATAAATATAATTCCTTAAATTTTGATGACTTTGAAGATTAAGAATCAAGTTTTAAATTCTAAATCTTCCAAATTAAGGAAATTTCGAAAGTAAATCATCAAAATTATAGAATTTTTAATTGTAAAACTTGAAACCTGCATAATTTTCAGTTTTAAATTATAATAATTAAAAACTTCTCAATTTTAAACATTTTGAATTTAAATTTATAAAATTTTGAAGAGTTACAATTGAAAACTCTTTAACTATAAAGATGTGTTGATAAAAATTCTCAAATTTGGATGAGTTGGAAGATAAAAAGTTAAGTTTTCAATTCAACATCTTCCGAACTAAAGAAATTTGGAATGTAGAGGATCAAAATCACAGAATTCCTAATTGTAAATTTTCCAAATTAAAAACTGTTCAGTTGGAAAACATTTACAATTCAAAATTCTGCAGTTTTGAAGAGTTGCAATTGAAAATTATGTTATGTTTTAAAGGTAATTTGGAACGTTTTTTTTTAAATAGTTCAATTTTTAAGATTTACAATAGAATATTTTTCAGTTTTGAAGATTGGAAATTGAATCCTCTTTAATTTTAAAGTTATATAAATAGAAATGCTTAAATTTTGATGACTTTGATAATTTTGGAAATCACAAATCAGGTTTTCGATTCTAAATCTTCAAAATTGAAGAAATTTGGAATGTAAGGCATCAAAATTACAGAATTTTTAATGGTAAATTTTCAAAATTAAAAACACTTCAATTTAAAAAGATTTACAATTCAAAATTTTTCAATTTTGAAGAGTTGCAATTGAAAATTCTTAAATTTTGCAAACATAGAATTATAAATTACTCAATTTTCAAGATTTATGTATTAAAGATATGTAATTTGGGATGTTTTTTTAATATTTCAATTTTGAAGATTTACAATAGAAATTCTTCGATTTCGAAGATTCACAATTGAAAACTCTGGAATTTTAAAGATGTTTGAATAAAAATTCTTAAATTTTGATGATATAGGAAAACTAAAGCATTAAAATTACAACATTTTCAATTTTCAAACTTAAAACTTCCATTATTTTTAATTGCATATTTTCAAAATTAAAAACTCTCTAATTTGAAAAAGTTACAAGTTTAAGTTGTAAAACTTTCAAGATGTACAAAAAAAATTATTCAATTATAACGATTTTTAGAGTTTTCAGTTCTAAATTTTCCAAATTAATGAAATTTCAAATGTAAATTATAAAAATTACAGAATTTTTAATTATAAAATTGAAGTTTTGCACAATTTTCAATTGGTGATTGTCAATATTGAAAGCTCTGTAATATAAAAAGGTTTACAATTCAAATTGGTCAATTTGATCGATTTTTAGTTTAAAATTCCTTGATTTCAAAGGTCAACAAATAAAAATGCTTAAATTATGATGATTTTGTTGATTTTGAAGATCAAAAGTCAAGTTTTCAACTCTAAATCTTCCAAACTGAAGAAATGTCGAATTTAAATCATCAAATATACAGATTTTTGTATTGTAAAACTTGAAACCTGCATAATTTTAATTGTAAATTTTTTAATTAAAAACTTTTATATTTTAAAAATTTAATATTTATATTTGTACAACTTTGAAGATTTACAGTTGAAAATTCTTCAATTTTAACGATTTGTAGTTATATATTATTATTTTTAAGGATGTACAAATTTAAATTCTTAAATTGTGATGATTTTCATGATTTTGAAGATCAAAAGTCAAGAATTTTTAATTCTAAATATTTTTCAAACTAATGAAATGTTAAATGTGAATCATTACAATTACAGAATTTACGAACCCATAAACCCTTCAATTTTAAACATTTGCAATTCAAATTTCTACAATTTTGAAGAGTTACAAAAAAAAATTGTCGACTTTGAAATTTTAAATTATTCAATTTTGAAGATTTATATTTTTAAGGTATTAATGAACGTTTTTTTTGTAATAGTTCAATGATGAAGATTTACAATTACAAATTCTTCAATCATGACGATCTAACGTGAAGAGAAATTGGTATTCCAATACAAAATAAAATGTTCAATTCAATCGCAACAAAATCAAGTGGAAACAGAATTTTATAAGATGTCAAACTGACGTATATTAATAAACTGTCAAACTAGGTGGTAGAAAAAAATTAAGAGACAAAAGCAGGCGATAAGTGAGCGGAATGAATTTGAAGATTATTATACATAGAATTTTGATGTTATGTTTTTTGTTGACTAGCGTAGTGTAATGGATTTTGGCGGTAGAATTACGGTTTTTGATCTACATAGTCTAAACCAGTCTGGTTTTTATTAATATTTCACCAGACTGGCAATCTGTATGACCTGGGTTCGAATCCGAGCGGAGCTACAGAGAAATTTTTCACACCTAAAGATTAAAACCATTCTGTTTTAGACTATGTAATTCTATCGACAAAAAACAATTATTATAGATAATTTGATATTTTGTTACGTTAAAAAAGTATAGCTGTTTTATTATATAAAAAAGTAAATGATGGACAATGTAAAGAAAATAGTAATTGCAATTAAAAGACTAAAGAGGGATGTGACAATTGAACCTTCTTGTCACAGCTTTAACCAGTCCAAACCAGTTGGAACTGGTATGAAGTTCACCTGGAGAATAGAGCTACATATATATACAACGCTGAGATCGAAGCCCTTAACCATAAAAATGCTGACAAAGAAATGTTCTTATCAATCTAATTTCAGAAAACCAGTCCGAAAGAAATTTAATTTAAAAAAAAAGATAAAATTTACGCACAAAAAATAACTTTTAAGAATGAAGCATAATGGAGAGAAAAGACAAAATTACAAAGTCATTAATGCTCAATGCATGTTCTTGTTTGAATATTTCATGAGAGAAATAATGAGCAGATTATATTATTATGAATATATTACTATAAATTAATAATTAAACAATTGCATGTCTTTCAGTAATGCCAGAAATTGATCAGAAATTACAACGAATATTTAAGGGACTTTAACGAAAATTGAAAGAGATTCCAGGAGACTTTGTGAAATTTAATTAAATTTCGAACAAATAATGAAATGTGAAAGAAATTTAAAAAAAATGTTTATTAATACAAAAGTCAAGTATCTTTTTTGATTTTAAATAATTATTACCGATTGTTAGAAGTTCTTAACTCCCCTGTTACATTCTTTTAAATTATTTAATTGTGTATTAAGGTGGGTATAAAATTCACGAATTTAATTATTTTCTAGTCAGTTAGTGCTTCTAAATAATTATAATATATTTTACAACGAATAATTAGTAGAAGGTTTTCCTAAAGTAAATTAATGACTTACAATTAGTGCACCCTACATGAAAATGTTACGTCGTTAGTTTCAAGTATAGGTAAATTAAATTCCCTGTAAAACTAAGAGAAAATTTTGTTAAACGCGTAGTTTTGAAAACTATTTTATTGAAAAGTAAATTTTTTGTCATCTATAATTAAAAAAAAAAGGAAACTTTGTCATTTACATAATTAAAACAACTGTAAAAAATGCATAATTTGACATGGAGGTATTTGGCTACAATATTCTGGAAACCAAACTGATTGATTGACCTAAATTTTAGTAAATTTGACTGAAAAAAATACAATTTTGATAATTTGAAATATTGAAAAAATCCAAATTTTCAATTTTATTATTAAAATAACTGTTAAATGTTTCACTAAATAATTTTATTAATGAATATTGAATATTATATTTGAAATTAAATCCTATTTGATTCATGATAAGTACCATTTTACAGCTAGTTTTATTTATTTTCCATCAAAATAAGGATATTTGAAACAATGTCGAAGGAAAAATATTTTATATGAAAAGTATAGTTCTCCATTATAAAAAAAAAACAAAGTTAAAATAGATGTGGAACGTACAGGTTCGACAAAAATCTATAAATAAATACGTTTATTACGTATCAGTAATATCTATATAACGAAATGATAGACCTCAATAATTACATCCCTCATCGAGTTTCATTTAACACCTAATTGGTTTCTCATTCATCCACTTTTTTATTACAGAGTAGCCAACAAAGGACGAATTTTCAACAAAAAAATTACTTTCTAACAAAATAATTAAATTTCAACTAAATTGTTGAATTTTAAACTTACAAATATGAATTTTCAAGCAAGTAATCGTATTTTTAAACAAAAGAGATTAAATTTCAACTAAAAAAGTTGCATTTTCAACCAAATAATTAAGTTTTCAAGCCAAAAAAAAAACCGAATTTTTTAGAAAACAATTGAATTTTCAGCCCAAAAAGTTAAATATTCAAAAAAAGATGAAATCTCAAAGAAAAGTGTAGTAGTTGATAATTCAAGTAAAAAAAAGGAATTTTAACAAAAGGATTAAATTTTGAACAAAATAGTTGAATTTTTAATCAAAAAAGATGAATTATTAATCCCAAAGGACGGATTTTATGTCCAAATAGATGAATGTTCAACTAAAACGGTTGAATTTTCGACCAAAAAAGATGACTTTCCAACAAAATACTTAAACTTTCTACCTACCAAGATGAATTTTCGTTTAAATAGTAAAATTAAAAAAAAAATATTAAAATTCAAACAAATAGTAGAATTTTTAGTACAAAATATTAAACTTTAACCAACAATTTTTTTAAATCAAATAATTACATTTTGAAGCCAACAGGACGCATTTTTCAGAAGACAGTTGAATTTTCAACAAAAAGATGAATTCTTAACGAAATATGTATTAGATAATATTTGAAACAAAAAAAGAAATGAATTTTCAAAGAAAATTAATAAATTTTGAATAAAGTAGTTGAAGTTTTAACCAAATAGTTGAATTTTCAAACCACAAGGATGAATTCTTAACAAAAATTGTAACAGTTGATATTTCAACTAAAAATGAGGAAATTTCTTCCAAAAACATGAATTTTCTACAAACAAAGATCTTTCATTCGAATTGTTGATCTTTCAAAAAGCAAGAGACGAATTTTCTGTAAAACGGTTGAATTTTTAACCCGAAAATATGGATTTTCATCAAAAACTTAATTTTCCATCAAGCAGTTGCATTTTTAACCAAAAAGGACGTTTTTTCAAACCAAGAGGATTATCTTTCTACTAAAAAAGACGAGTTTCGATGAAGAGATGAATTTTCAACTAAAATTATAAATCTTCAACTGGAATAGTTGAATTTTCAATTAAAAGTGATTTCCAAAAACAAAACAAAAATTTTTTTTAACCAAAATCAATCGAATTTTCAACCAAAAAAGGTTAATTTTCAACGAATAATGTAATAGTAGATATTTTAACCACACAAATTTTTATTTTATATCAAAAACAGTTGAATTGAATCAAAAAAGACAATTTTTCAACAAAATAGTTGAATCCTCAACCTAAGAAAATCAATTTTCAACCAAACAGCTGTATTTTTATCTAAGAAAGATGAAATTTTTACTAAAACAGATGGATTTGTAAACCAGAAAGACGAATTTTCAAAAAAATAGATGAATTTTCAACATAGAAATATGTATTTTCAACAAAAAGTTAATGTTATGCCAAAATAGATGAATTTTCAACCCAAAAAGACGAACCGTGACCAAGTAATTTTAATTTTCAACCAAAAAGGATGACTTTTTAACTTTGTTGAATTTTCAACCAAATAAATGTTTAACTAAAAATATAATCGTCAGGAGAAAGCTACTGCAAAAAAATGAAATAGAAGTACACGGTAAATAAATTCCTAATAAGAATATTGTATCAGGATGGCCCACAAAACTTTATTTTCCACATTTCCTAATTTTACCCAGACCAATTTTTCATATTCCCTGACCAGTAATATACAAAGGCCAGAATCTTAATCTTGTGACATTTTTAACATGGAATCTTTTATAAGCAATATAAAACAATTTTAAATTTGAATGTAAAAATGTATTATTATTAGCATTTATTTAAAGTGCCTCTTTTATAGAAATTCCCTGACTTTTGCAAGATTTCTTCAAAATCCCTGACTTGCCCTGACCAATAAAGTTCCCTGACTTTTCCCTGATTTCCACGTTATCCCTGACTTACGACCACCCTGTTTATAATCCCGGAATCGAACTAAAAAATTTTTCCACAAATTTCATTCAACTATACTTATACAAATTCATGCAGAAATTGGATTTATATATATAAAACTCACCTGGAGTTTCGACTCTCGGGGCTCGTTCCATCTCCTCATCTGCGTCGATCTTCATCCCTAGAGCCAATTTTTTAGATTTAAACAAACTGGACAGGAAAGCCGCACCCTTGCGTTTAATTCTCTCGAATCTTTGTGCGTTCTCGGAAGACACGTGTATCATAATTATCTTCCTACAATTGAAAAGCTCCATGAAGAGCCCTAATTTTAGCCCTCACGAATAAAGGAAATGCCCTCGAATTTGAAAGAAAGTTATCAAGCAACCACAACTCCTCGTTCAATATCACTAATTAAAAGTAAAAGTAAAACCAGCTCTCGCCACCTGTTTGGTTGGCCATAAAACTACGATAAAATCCGACATTGAATTATTAGAAGAAGTACATCCTAATTCCTAGTTCCTTAGGATGACGCGGGTCGATAAAAGAGCAATTATCCGGCGTCCGGTGCCGGTCGACCTTTCTCAACTTGTTAAATGTAAATCAATCAAGGGGAGGAAATTCGCGTGAATGGGAAATGAATGCAAACGATTCAACCGGCACCGGGGATGCTACTGCAGGTGTCGTTTCGTGGAGGGTTCAATTTTTTCCCCCTCTTGCTTCCTCCGCTCTCACCCACCGCAGGACTTTGCGCAGTTGCAAGGATCCAGGGCCGCACAGGGGTGGAATTTCATTTTCAAAGTCAACTAGAGCAAACATCTTTTAACCGATATTGATTTTTTGTTTCTAGAAATGATCAACATTCAATTTTTTGGTTTTCGTAGCCCCGGGCAGAAACTCTTATAGTTTCGGTCGGGTGTCCGTCCGTCCGTCGCACTTTTTTCAAAGAAGGGGAAGTTAGAGGAACTCGTAACTCACAGCACACAATCCAAGGAACTCAGGAGAGTGAGGGGAATTCATAACTCACAGCTTAGAGAACTCAGGCAAGTGAGAGGAGTGGAACTAGGGGAAGTGAGGGGAAATGAAGGGGTAATGGAAGTAAGGGAAAATGTGAATGGAAGTGAGGAGAGGAGGAAGTAGATGAAGACGTTGGGGAAGGGAGGGTAGTGAGGGGAAG
>CAKNYM010052949.1:624052-673939 GCA_932195095.1 Andricus curvator | reverse complement strand
GTATTGGAAGTGAGGGAAAATGTGAGTGAAAGTGAGGAGAGGAGGAACTAGATGATGAAGTTGGGGAAGGGAGGGTAGTGAGGGTAGTGAGGGGAAGCGAAGGTTGAAGTGTGGTGAGGAGAAGTAGAGGAAGTGAAGGGAACTCACAACTCACAACTGACAGCTCAAAACTAACAGCTCAGGGAACTCAAGGAAGTAAGAGGAGTGGAACTAGGAGAAGTGAGAAGAAATGAGGGGGTTTTGTATATAAGTGAGAGAAAATGTGGGTGAAAGTAAGAAGAGGGGGGAGTAGATGAGGAAGAAGTAGGGGAAAGGAGGGGAAGCGAAGTTTGAAGTGTGGGGAGGTGAAGTAGGGGAATTTAGGGGAGGAAACTTATGGGAGGGGGAGATTTGAACGACTTATTTACGCCTTAATAGGCTACGAAATCCTTTTTTGTAGGCACAAGGCGCCTACATTGACTATTTTTTAAGGGTATTTGAAATGTGGCAGTACAGAGCTTATGTAAGAGAACCTCAATTAATTACTTTAGGATGATTTTTAAAATTTTAGACCCCCTCTTCCTTTTTGTAAAGATTCGTAAGATTCGTATGCCCCCCCCCCCCACCCGTTATTATATAAGGTTTTATATTTTCTACTCAATATATCAATTATTTTCAATGTAAAAAGATTTAAAAAGATTTTAAAGGATTACAGATTCTTCATCTCCATCACATTTTCATTCCATCTGTTCATGTTTAATCAAAAGGTTTAAAGAGATAACGAAGTATTTTCACGAATTTTGAAGGATTTCAGAGGATGTTAATGGAGTTTCGAAGATTTACAGGGACTTGAAGGGATTTTTTTAAGGTAACTTCAACAACCAAAAAATGTTTCAATTAGCATATTTTAAACAAATAATTAATAAGAGAAAACTTACGTAAGAAATGATTTGGACTTCCCAACGTAAGGATTCGTAAGATTTTCCGAACCCCATCTCCTCAAGAAGCCTTACATAATTAATGGGTGCGATAAAGAATGTAATCTTTAGTTTAAATCAAATGTGAAAAATTTGCTTCCGAAATATGGAGAAGCCTAAATAAGAATAACCAAATAGTTGATACAAAAAAATCAATCTATTTCGAGAAAATCAAAAGAAAAAAAATTAATAATACGATAAAATAATTTTTTTTTATTATTATCATATTAAAAAATGAGAGTTTCAATAAATCTTAGTATTATAACGTGTGTATGATTTTTTAAGAATTTTGTATGCAATGAACTCATTTTCGGAAAAATATTGGTTATATATGTAGTTGTGTACTCCTACTCTTCAGTTGCGCCTTTCTTGACCATCTTTTCAGTGCAAAAATATAGAAAAAAAATCTGCCCGCTTCGCGGGCACATTCTCATGGCGCGCTTCGTGCGCGGCTCGCTTCGCTCGCAAGTTTGAGCGCGCCTAGAGCGCGCGACTATTGGATCTCGCGCTTCGCGCTCGATCATATATTTATCTCGCGCTTCGCGCTCGATTATGTATTCACCTCGCGCTACGCGCTCGGGCGTATTTTCATCGCGCTTTACGCTAGGCTCCTCTAGATTTTTGAAATTCGTGTTCGACTTCGATGAAAAGAAAAAGTTTGTTTGCAAATATTACAAAATTATCAAAACCTCTACATATTAAGTGATTGTTAAATTTATTTTTATTTTAAACTGAAAAGGAACTTTATTTACTCAAGGTTCTATCGACCTTAAGGAACACATTCTCATCCAGACACTCGCGCTTCGCGCTCGATATTTGATTTGAAAATCATTTTAACCGTATGATAGAAACAAAAAAGTTTGAGCGCACTTACGGCGTGCGATTTGGTAAATACACTGAGCGCGCACTTTGTGCTTCGTGTTATATGTTCTTCATATACAAATTACTAAATTTGTATTTGATTTCAAATGAAAAGTAATGATATAATTCAGGCGACAAATTTTATTAGTTAACATTTTATTTTAGCTTGTGCCGTTGATCAAAAAAGTTAATTTTTTCAGTTTGAATATATTCTTACCACAAAAATTGATTACGGGTGTGTAAGTCTTTTTTGAATGCACAATTTTTGTTCATTTATATGTTTTCGTACCTTGCATTGTTTTTTCAAAAATTTGATTTTTTTTTTACTGTCAATGATATTTTCACGAATAAAACAAAAACCACGCATCCTATCGAAACATTTGTCACAATAAATTTGTACCTCTTCCTTGGATGAACAAATTTTGTTTCGGTCATTTTTTCGTAGCTGGTAATATTCGTCTGAAAATTTGATTTTTCTATTTTCAATGCTGTTTTTTACGAATAAAACAAAAACTACGCGTCATATCAAAAAGTGAATGATAAGAAATTTGTAGATCTTTTTTAGGTGCACAATTTTGGTGAGATGACCTTTTCTGGTATCTTGCATAGTTTTACAGCAAAATGGCTTTTTTGATTTTTCATTAATTTTTTGTGCGATCAAAATTTGAATTTTTTATTTTTCAAAAAATTCAAAAAGTTGTTATGAAAATATTATAGGGTGTTCAGGAATCAACGTTTTTCTCCTCTTGACTTTTTTTCATATCGTGCGTTTTTCGGCTTAAAATGTTCATTTTCGTTTGTTTTTTGGAATTTTGAAAATGCTATAACTCCAGTAATTTTTTTTTATCACGAAAAGTCATAAGAATATTTTGTTCGTCATTTTGCGTACTACTAATAACCGTACATAGAATTTTCAAATCTTCCAAAAAAGTGGTCTCAAAAATTTTCAAAATGTGCTCACTTTTTGGATTTTCATCCAAAATAGCTGGTTAACGAACTCGTTCTCTATTTTTCGGCCATAAAAAAGTGTGCCAAATCTCAATCAAATCTGATCATTTTTTCGAAAGTTATCGTGGCTACAGACAGACAGACAGACAGACTACAGACTACAGACAGACAGACACCTTCGTAAAAATCGTTTTTTCTAGCTCAGGGGGTCTCAAAACGTGGAGATTTGATGAAAACCGACTATGTCAAATTTTACATAAAACCAATAATGTAAAAAGGAAATAAACAACAACATCGAAATCTCTCAGCAGAGCAAAAAAACTGCAAAATCAAAAAAACTACTCAAAGACATAACAAAAGTCCACTCCCGAGTTAAGGTGTTGCTGAATTGAGACCAAAAAAAGTTTGATCATAAAAAGTTATCTAGTTTTTACGAAATGAATGTGGAAGTTGACGATCTCAAAGTGACACTGATCATAAATTGCGAAATTGCGAGCAGTCTCGGCTGAGGATTGCGATAAAAAATGTAACCTTTAGTTCAAATGAAAAATAAAAACTTACGCCCGAGATGTTTTCTGAATATGAGTGAAAAAGGTTTGATATAAAAAAGTTAGCCAATTCCAAGTAATCATCCAAGAATTTTGAGGTTACAATTTCGCAGGTTTTGAAAATCGGCTTTATGTAGCGATTAAAAATCGATTTTTCAATTCCTTACTCAAATAAAAACTTTTTCCCGAAATATTATATTTTACAAAGGCCTATGAAAAGAAATTATTTTTTTCAATAAATGATAACAACTTCAAAAAATGTCGATGCTGAAGGGAAGAAAAAAATGCAAAAATTTTAACTAAACTTGAAATTTAAATGTTGTTATTATTATATTAAAAAATGAGAATGCAAAAAAAAAACAATTTCAACACGATTTATTTAATGTTTTAAAAATTTTTATTTAATAAATCAATTTGCGGAAAAATGTTGGTTATCTAGTTCTGTACTGCCAATCTTCAAATGAAGTTACAGAATTTAAAATTTCAGCACTACTATTTTTTTTTTTAACAAATGACTGTTGTGAACTCACTATTGAGTAAAATTATCATAAGTGCACTAAGAAAATGTAAATGAATCAATCAATCTTTTCCAAACGGACTTGGATTTCACGGATTGGAAAAATCATATTTGTGTTCGTAAGCTACATAACACAATTTTTTCAAAATTCTTGATTTAAAAATGTTTTTATTCTATGTCAGTTTCACGCAAGCTTAGAATGTTAATCAATTCATTTCAAATTTGATACATTTATAAGGGACTCAAATTGAAACTTTTCAGGTCTAAAGCCTTTTTGATTGTAATTAAAAAAAAAATTTATTCACTCTAATAACGTGTGTGAGGAATTCTGTTCCAAAACAAATAGTCTTCAAAACATTTCGACGCCTCCATTCAATATGAGTCTATGTGCTGACAGCGCCGTGTATGAGACTATGCGCTGTGTATAAGCATAGGGAATAGTCTCATACAGAGCGCTGTTAGCACATAGACTCATATTGAATGGAGGCGTCGATTTTCAAAAATTTAATCATTTCTTAAAGATTCTGCTTCGTAATTAAAAAGTATTAATTTTGAAATACACAACAAAATTATTGTTGAAAAGTTGGATGTAGTGAAAGTCAGAAACCAGATAAAGAAATTTTTAATTAAAAACAAAATTTATTTTTTTTAACCATTCTTGTAGCTTTTAAATATTTTTTTGCATTGTTGAATTAAAACTTGAAAAATGTAATTGAAAAGAGTCATTCAGTTCAATTTCAAATTTGAAGCTTTTTGTTTGTTTCATTATTTACTTGCTTTTTTGAGCTGCTAATCCCATTTTCGAAAAATGGCGTTTATGACCGTTTGGAAAACCAACCTTTAATTTTTCTCATTAGATAAAGAAATAAAACTTTTGCCAGTTTTAGCTAGAAGGTTATTTTTTCAACTAATCTACTCTAAATATTATTTAAGAATATATGAAACTAAATCCTTGTCAACATTCAATAAATAAAATTGTTATATAAATAGATTAGATCAAAAGTTGAACTTACTCAACACAGTAATACAGAGAATAAAATTGTTCTTAAAAAACATGATTAATTACACACTTATTGTTAAAGAAATGTACGTTAAAATTCAAGTTCTCTTTTAAATTCAATGTTCTTTAGTTTAAAAAAAAACTCTCAAAGCCAGTGAAAAATGAGGATTCTAAACTTTTTGATCCTTGATAAATTGAATAAGTTCCTGATGTTTTCCACTTTGCGATGGGCAAAGCCGACCCTGCAAGGATCGAACCTATAGCGAACAATCAACCCCTACAGGAATGCCGGCACGCACCCTACTAGTCAGGGCTGAGTGATTCTATAGAATAGCTTAAAGAGGGTTGTTCGACTTTTCGGGGGTCGGAATTTAAAAAACGAGAGCATGCCTCGTGACCTACATATATGCAAAGTATTTGACACACTCACTCACACACTGCCTTCACATCACCCACATCACTCATGTCGGTACCAGTGCACGTGCCTTCATATGTTAGAATGTGAAGATGTGTCAGTTTGCTTCTGTCTTTCTCTATGTTTGAATATCTATACATGTCAGTATGTCTCTACATTTGTAGGTTTATAGTTTGTAGGTATTGTATAGTAATATTCACAGAACTGTTTGGCGAAAGTTGTGGCCTCCCCCATGCAAGAGGCAAATCGATCATGAGACCACCCTTTATATTCGGCCATAATCCTGTAGAATCTTCGGAGACTTACTTCAAGGCCACTAAACGGCAGGGTCGTCCATTTGATGTGGATGGATTCAATGTTGGAAGATGAGCAAGAAATGACGAAGCCGCCCTCGCTAGGATTTCGTGGATTGCAGGAGACTTCCTGGAGTACGACGTCGAGTTTCACATCGTGGAGTCACCGGCTCGCGCATACTTCACGGTCAACGGATTCTATGTAGGAGAAATACGCGATGCACACACTCGACAACTTCAACACCCCCGACTTCTTCCCTTGGGGGTGCGCGCGCAAATGGATAAAAATTCACCCTCAGTGAGCCGCGCGGCATCTTGGAGGCGATTTCGAATGAGATATGGGGGTGGACGACTCAGGGAAGATGCAGAGGTTAGCACTGGAATTAGAGGTCACTCTGGCAATCAATGGTGAACTTTACTTGGTAATACGATACACACGTGGAGTATGCGAAAGACTGGCACTTGTTGACTGTTCTGTCCAGTGGATACTTGTTGACTAGAGATAATTTGTATTTAGGCTGTTTCTCTTAAAGAATTGATTTGCTGGAGTTTCCATCTTCAGTCTTTTGAATTACAAAGAGTTTTTATGGATTTCTTGGAGACTTTTCCAAATTGATGGTGTCCTGTGAATAGTGAATGAAGTACGTTCCTTACTTGATGTCCTGCATCTGTCAAATGCTGTTGAGGATTTACACCGCCCTTCAAAAGTTTGAGGCCACCTTGGAAAAACTGACTTATACTCATTTGTTATCATTATACACTCTTTTTATTGAGTTTATTTGCAAAGAATTACAAAATATAAATATTTCGTCAAATATTTATTAGTATTTGATCCCTAGTGACGCTGCAAATAAAGTCAATAAAAAGAGTGTATAATGGTAAAAAGGAATGTAAGTCTGTTTTTCCAAGGTAGCCTCAAACTTTTGATTGGGGGTGTAGATCAACCATAGGACTATGCAAAAGGAGTTTTCACATGTTATATTTACACCAATTGCAGTAAAGTTACAGTCCATTCGAGAATCTTTTGATCATACCTTGCATGTGAAAGATTTGCACTTGTTAACATTTCATTGCAGAGAATTGTTCATTAGTCAACCATTCATCTTGAGTCATTTAAATTTCTTGAAATATATGAATGGAACATGAAGCTTCAGAAATCAAAGCAAGATTTCTGAATTCCTTGAAGTCTTGTTGATGGCGTATGTTCCTTACATACCTCTGTCAGAGTATTGGATCATCCTTAGGGCCATGCAGATAGAGTCTTCCCAAATAATATTTACACCAATTACAACAAAGTTACAGTCAATCCGGAAACCTTTTGATCACACCTTATATGTGTATAGCTGACACTTGTAAGTATTCCATTCCAGAGAATTTTTCATTAGTTGGCTATTCACTTGATGAAGTTGCAATCTTGAGTCATTTCAATTTCTTGAGATATATTAATGGAACATGAAGCTTCGGACATCATAGCAAATTTTCTGAAATCCTTGAAGACTTGTTGATGTTGTCTTATGAAGACTCAATGAGGTATGCTCCTTACTTGATATCCTGCAACTGTCAAATGCTGTTGGGGGTTTGGATCATCCTTAGGCCTGTGCAAAAGGAATTTTTATAAGTGATATTTGCACCAATTGCAGCAAAGTTATAGTAAATCCGAAAACCTTTTGATCACATCTTATATGTGAAAGGTTGGCATTTTTTAACATTCCATTGCAGAGAATTGTTGATTAGTCAACCTTGAGTCATTTAAATTTCTTGAAATATATGAATGGCAAATCGGATATCATAGCAGCTTTTATGAAGTCCTTGAAGACTTTTAGATTGTGTCTTATGAAACCTCAATGAAGTATATTCCTTATTTGATGTCCTGCATCTATCTAATACTGTTAGGGTTTTTGAATCATCCGAAGGCCTATGCGCCTATGTAAAAGGAGTTTTTATAATGAATATTTGCACTAATTGCAGCAAAGTTATAGTCAATCCGGAAACCTTTTGATCACACCTTATATGTGTATAGCTGGCACTTGTAAATATTTCATTCCAGAGAATTTTTGATTAGTCGGCTATTCACTTGATGAAGTTGCAATCTTGAGTCATTTCAATTTCTTGATATATATTAATGGAACATGAAGCTTCGGACATCATAGCAGCTGTTCTGAAATCCTTGAAGACTTGTTGAGGTTGTCTTATGAAGACTCAATGAAGTATGCTCCTTGCTTGATATCCTGCAACTGTCAAATGCTGTTGGGGGTTTGGATCATCCTTAGGCCTGTGCAAAAGGAATTTTTATAAGTGATATTTGCACCAATTGCAGCAAAGTTATAGTAAATCCGAAAACGTTTTGATCACATCTTATGTGAAAGATTGGCATTTGTTAACATTCCATTGCAGAGAGTTGTTCATTAGTCAACCTTGAGTCATTTAAATTTCTTGAAATATATGAATGGCAAATCGGATATCATAGAAGCTTTTCTGAAGTCCTTGAAGACTTTTACATTGTTTCTTATGAAAACTCAATGAAGTATGTTCCTTATTTGATGTCTTGCATCTATCAAATGCTGTTAGGGGTTTTGAATCATCCTTAGGACTATGCAAAATGAGTTTTCACAAGTAATATTTGGACCAATTGCAGCAAAGTTAGAGTCAATCCCGGAACCTTTTGATCACACCTTGTATGTGAAAGGTTGGCACTAGTTAACATTCCATTGCAATGAATTGTTGATTAATCAACCATTCATCTTGAGAAATCATAGCAGCTTTTCTGAATTCCTTGAAGACATGTTTATGGTGTCTTATAAAGACTCAAGATCAATAAAGTATGTTCCTTACTTGATTTACTGCATCTGTCAAATGCCGATAGGGATTTGGATCATCCTTAGGACTACGAAAAATTAGTTTTCACAAGTAATATTTGCACCAATTGCAGCAAAGCTACAGTCTTCTCGGGAATCTTTTGATCACACCTTGTATGTGAAAGGCTAGAACTTTTTGTCATTCCATTGCGGATTAATTGTTGATTAGTTGACCACTCATCTTGAGTCATTTAAATTTCTGAAAATATATGAGTGGCAAATCAGAAATCATAGCAGCTTTTCTGAAGTCCTTTAAGACTTGTTGACGGTGAATTATGAAGACTCAATGAAGTATGTTCCTTACTTGACGTCCTGCATCTCTCAAATTTTGTTAGCAGGGATCACAGTGGTTCAGTTCTTCAAATTTAGCTAAAAAAAGGGGATTTTTTTTCTGAAAAACGGGGATTAAAAGAAGATTGTATTTATCATTAAAAACTGTTTAGATCATATGGGTATTTCTTGAATCTTGAACGAAAATTTCCTCTGATAGTAGCTCCTTCTCTTTAGCAAGTGAAAAATCTTTTAAATACTTCAGCATTTTCCACTGACAAAAATACATAAGAAAACAATTCAAGAAGATCAAAGATTGAAAAATAAATACACGACAAAATTGAACAATGCTCACGTTTGAACGTTCAAAAATGTATTTTTATCGGTAGAGAAGAAATTTTGATTGCTTATTCTTATCAATTATTCTCCAGTGTATTCTTTTCAGTACATAACCCTGAGTTCAAAGTATTGTTCTATAAAATAATCCAGAAAGAAATCATTTGAAAAATACAAAATAACTGTTTGAAAAACAACACTTTTTCTGTTTTTATTTTCTTAGCCGTTTACATTTTTTTGTGATGTATTTTTGTCAGTAGAAAGCTCTCAGATGTTCAAAACATTTTTTTAATGTCAGCTAAAAGAAGATTATAGTGTACAAAAATAGAAATTAAAACAACTATCTTTAATGCTCTAAATAGTTTTTCAGCTCACATTAATAAAAATGTTAAAAATAAAACATGTCCCTCTTCCAATTCACTACGAAATTGATAGTAAAAAGTTCTCCCCTTTCATCTTAGTGTTAAAAATACCAAAATTGTCCCGCGCCCACTCGGTAAAATGTTAAGAAAAAATTAGCCTTCTTAAATTC
The DNA here is from genome assembly GCA_932195095.1 of Andricus curvator. Lineage (NCBI taxonomy): Eukaryota > Metazoa > Arthropoda > Insecta > Hymenoptera > Cynipidae > Andricus > Andricus curvator. The sequence goes on along the minus strand of CAKNYM010052949.1, from coordinate 664,408 downwards.
AGAAAAAAAAAAACTAAAATTGTATCCCTTCCTACTCAATAAAAATGTATAAAGCAAAAAAGGGCCTATTCTAACTCAGAAAAAAATTGAATACGAAAATTTTCTCTCTTCCAACTCAATAAGAATGTTAAAAATAAAAAATTATCCGTTTTTCAATTCATTAAATATTTAAAACCAAAATTTGCTCTTTTCATACTAAATGAAAAACATTGAAAATATATGTCCTTCTGCCAATCCAAAAAAATAAATTTTCTTCGTTTCAAACACAACAAATAAGTTAGAAATTATGAAAAGTTCCACCTTCAACTCAATATAAATTCAAAAATAAAAAAATGTCCTCTTCTCATTCGGAACAAAATTAAATACCAAAATTTCTTCCTTTCTTTTAAAATGTTGTACAATTATACATAAATCCTTCTAAGTTTAATTTTTTAATTTTATGTCGTTTCAAAATAATAATTGTTATTTATACATCAAAATTTAACACTGTCACTCACAAATAAACATTTTTGTAATGAAGCAATTAAAATTTTAACGTTCAAAGTTTAAATTTAGAACTCTGAAATTTTAGCGATTCAAGGCTTTCTATTTCAATTTAGTTTCAAATTGTTTACTTTTGAATATTTGAATTGCTCATTTAAAATTTGTTTTAATTAAAAAATTTCAAACTGGGTTAAAAGTGGAATATTTTAGATTGAAACAATATTTGAATAGGGTTATTATGATAATTATGAATGTATTAATTTGAAATTATTGTAAAATTGAAAATAGTTTGTAAAGTTTCAACTGGACATTTAAATTTGCACTCGCTAATATGAAAAAATTGTTCCGTAACAATTTTACCTACATATTTCAAAGGGACTATTCAGTAGGTTGCTCTAAAAAAAACTCAACGTTTTTTTTATGAGGCACCCCCCTGAACGTGTTCCAATTGGTGCAAAAATAAATGCATATTTTTTTTTTTAATAATTTTAAACAAACAACTTAAACAAGCCCAAAGTGATTTAAATGATTAGTTATTGTTAATTTTCGTAAATATAATAATTGTTTGCAGGGAATAGAACTGATGGTATCACACGTTCAGAAAAAAATGATTCAATTAGACCAAAAATACTACCACTCGGCTTCAAAAACTACCCTTTATAGGGGTTAAAATATTATATTTTGAATTTTGAAGACTCCATTCGTAGTTTATATTATTAGTAATTGGAGAAAAATGATATTGGTCAAATAAATATAAAATTTTAACCTATATTAAGGGTAGTTTTTTATACTCAGGGGTATTATTTTCGGTCTAATTGGGTCAAATTTGTTTTCCTGAACGTACCATCATTATTGTATTTCCTGGTAAACAATGAATCATTTATGGGGTGCTTCATCAAAAAAAAAAAAAAACATTGACGTTTTGTAGGACACCCTTTTGTTCAGTCTGAGTTTAATTTGTAATTTCCGTTAATTCCACACTAGCTGATTGCCAATGAATGGAAGTGAGGCAGTTATGGAAAAACAGAATAGTTCCGGATGAAATACCCCTAAGAATTTTGTAAACTAACTAAATTTCCTGTTACTGTTGTTAATCTTTGAACATTCTATTTTAAATTATAATTATGTGGTTGAAGAAACTCAGTAAAATAATTATGCAAGATTAAACAGAAATTACGTTATAGTATTGGACTTATTTAAGGGATTTAAAGAAAGAATCGGGCTTTTTTTATCAAGCCTATTATTATCATTAGACTATCCTCCAAGTTGGATATAAAAAGGTCCCCTTTTTCTTTCACATTCATATTATTTTGAAAAAAGAAATGCATATAACATAATTTTGTTTTCAAAACTTTAACAAATGTTTACGATTTTCAAAGAATTAAGATATTTGTATTGCCCTGACCTTATTTATTCGAATAAAAACTCACAAATTAAAACGAACATATGTGCATTTATTTCTAAAGTTTCTTTACATTGGAGATTAATTTAACAGAATTGGAACTTAGGAATTCTCTTTTCTTTGAACATTGACAATTTTTAAATTTGAAAGCAATTTTTCTTTTTTTTTAAACGTGGTTTTTCAAAATTTTTTAAAAACATTACAGGCCTCGAACTCACTACAGAGATAAAATATAGTGTAGTGTCACAAATTCGAAAAGATAGTGTCATAAAATTTTTCATCTATTAAACTTATATGCAGTTCGAATTTAAAAGTGTACAGCCTGAAATCAAAAAGTGTGCAACGAAAAATTGACTTTTATTTTTAAAGCAAACTTTCCAGTTTTCTTATCCAATATTTTAAAAGTATTAAAAATTAACTTCCATGTTTATTTAAAATGTTATTATTTAGTTTATAAATGATCAAAATCCTATTTATTTATCGCAGGCTTCACAGTATTTTCCCCATTCCCCTCGTTTTCTAATTTTTCTACTTAAATGCAAACTGAATTAATAAAACCCAATAAGCAAATCCAACTACTTTTGGTTGAAAGTTCATTCTTTTCGGTTGAAAAGTGTCCTCTGAAATTTGTTGTTAAGAATTCATCTTGTTTAATTAAAAATGTTATTATTTGGTTCAAAATTGAATTATTTTGTTAAAAAGTCATACTTGCTTGAAAATTCAATTGTTTTGTAAAAAATTCATCTTTTTGACTTGAAAATTCCACAGTTTGATTTAAATGTTTTTCTTTCCTAACAATTTTTTGTTTTGTTGAAAAAACAACTATTTTGTTGAACATTCATATTTGTGGTTTAAAAATTAATTTCTTTCTCTAGGAATTTCACCTTTTTGGTTAAAAAGTAATCTGTTTCGGTTGAAAATGAAACGTTTTAGTTGAAAATTCAACTGTTTTGTAGAAAATTCGTATTTGCGGCTCGAAAATTTAACTATTTTGTTAAAATTTCTGTACTTTATTGAAAATTTGTCTCTTGTGGTAGAAAATAATTTTTGTGTGTGAAAAATGCAACTGTTTGGTTGAAAGTTAATCTATTTTTTTGCGGGTAAAATTTAACATTTTTGACTGCAAATTTAACTGTTTGGTTGAAAACTCATATTCTTGCGTTGAAAACTTAACCGTTTTGTTGAAAACTCATATTCTTGCGTTGAAAATTCAACTGTTTTGTAGAGAATTCGTCTCTTTTTATTGAAAATATATTCTCTTTAATGACAATTTTACTACACTTTTGGTTATAATTGATCTTTTTTAGTTTGGAAATTCAACTATTTAGTTACAAATTTATGTAATTTGTTGAAAATTCGTCTCTTTTGGTAGAAAATTATTCTTCGTTGAAATTTGAACTATTTGTTTGAAAATGCATGGATTTTGTTAAAAATTCGTCTTTTCTGGTAGAAAATTAATCTTCTTGGTTGAAAATTCAACTATTTTGTTAAAAATGTATGTATTTTGTAGAAATTTCGTCTTTTTTGGTAGAAAATTAATTTTCCTGGTTGAAAATTGATCCTTTTTGGTTAAAAGTTTATATATTTGGTTGAAAATTTAAATGTTTTGTTGTATTTTCGGCTCAAAAATGTAATAATTTGGTAGAAAATCAATTTTCTTCGTTGAAAATTCATCCTTTTAGGCTAAAAATTTAACTATTTGGTTGAAAATTCAATTGTTTTGTCGTTTGTTCGGCTCAAAAGTTTGATAATTTTGTAGAAAATAATTTCTTTGTGTTCAAAATGGAACTGTTTGGTTGAAAATTATTATGTTTTATTTGAGGATTCAAGTATTTTGTTAAAAATTGTTTTTGTTGGTTACATCCAGCCGTTTTGTTAATTGAAATTAATTTTTGTTGTTGAAATATCAACTATTTCATTTTTTGTTGAAAACTCATATTTTTAAGTTAAAAATTCATCTTTTTGGGTTGAAAATTTAACTCCTTAGTTCATTTTTTTGGTGGACGATTTCAGTTGAAAATTCTTTTTTTTTTGGGTAAAAATTAATTTTTTAAACTGGAAATTAAACTATTTAGTTAAAAATGTATGCAATTTGTTGAAAATTCGTCTTTTTTCGTAGGAAATTAATCTTCTTGCTTGAAAATTGAACTATTTGGTTAAAAATTTATGTAATTTGTTGAAAATTCGTCTTTTTTGTAGAAAATTAAACTTCTTGATTGAAAATTGAACTATTTGGTTACAAGTTAATGTATTTTGTTGAGAATTTATCTTTTTGGTAGAAAATTAATCTTCTGTGTTGAAAATTCATCGCTTTGTTTGGAAATTCAACTATTTGGTTGAAAATTCAATTGTTTTGTCGTTTGCTCCGCTCAAAAATTTGATAATTTGGTAGAAAATAATTTTTGTTTGTTAAAAATGGAACTGTTTCGTTGAAAAGTATTATGTTTTATTTGAGGAATTAAGTATTTTGTTCAAAATTTGTTTTTGTTGGTTACATCCAGCCGTTTTGTTACTGTAAAATATTTTTTGATGTTGAAATATCAACTATTACATTTTTTGTTGACAACTCATATTTTTAAGTTGAAAATTTATCTTTTTGGGTTGAAAATTCAACGCCTTAGTTCATTTTTTTGGTGGAAGATTTCAGTTGAAATTTATTTTTTTTTTGGGTAAAAATTAATTTTTTTAACTGGAAATTAAACTATTTAGTTAAAAATGTATGTAATTTGTTGAAAATTTGTATTTTTTCGTGGAAAATTAATCTTCTTGGTTGAAAACTGAACTATTTGGTTGAAAATGTATGTATTTTGTTGAACATTCGTCTTTTTTTTAGAAAATTAAAGTTCTTGGTTGAAAATTCATGTTTTTGGTTGGAAATTTAACTATTTGGTTGAAAATTCAACTGTTTTGTAGTGTAATCGCTCAAATTAGTGTCAAATAGTGTGAATATTGTGGTGAGTCCGAGTCCTGCACTTAAAATTGATATAAAATTCGCTATTTTCAATGATTATTACAACGTAAACATATTTTCTTTGATTTTTTTCTTAGATTCATTGCATCTTAAAAACCTGAGTTTAAATAAATAAGAGGACTTGGAGATGAATAGGCAAGGAAAATATTCTTTCTTATAAGTTATGAAGAAAAGTATATTTTGCAATTTATACAAATCGAAATGTCGTAAGGCTCGCTGCTCTTTTTCTTTTCTTTTCATTTTTCCGTCTGCTCGTTCGATGCAAAGAATACATTGACTTTTTCAATTGTACACGACAAGAGAAATCACAATATACACAAATGTATCCCAAATACAGTACACTCGAGACAGGTAATTGAAATGGTCTCTAAAAAGAACGAAATCATTCTAAATGGAAGACGGTGAACTGACCAATGTGAAAATACAACTCTCCAATATATATAAACTATTGTTTTTCCACGCTTATTTGCACATCATTAATTGTGAGTGACTTTTAAGATTTGATTCTTAATATAAAGGCGCCAAAGAAATATTTCTGGAATAATATTACGTCTACAAATTAATTCGGTGCTTTCACTTAGATGTCTTCTAACTCTTGCTCAAACTTGAACTTTTTCCGCCCTGAGGTAGTTGTAAAGGGCGAACCTTAGGCTTCAAAACACAATATAATAGGTGGCGGTCCTGCGGACTTGACCCAAAAAATCATTGGCGAATACAATGATGTCCGACAAGGAACATTTGAGATGTTGCATTCTTTTAAATTCCAATTGAAAAAATGCAGTTGATGCGACTGAAATTATTTTGTCAGTCTAAGGAGAAGGTGCGGTGACACATAAAAGGTGTAAAAAGTGGTTGCAGAGACTTCAAAATGGTGATTTTTGAATTGGGATGCAAAAATAGTGCAGTATCTCAAAATGCTCCTTGTCGGACGCCATTGATTTTTGAGGCTGAGTCCGCAGGGTCGCCATCTATTGGATTGTGTTTTCAAGTTTAAGGTTCGTCCTTTAAAACTACCTTAGGGCGGAAAAAAATCAAGTTTGACCAAGAGTTACAAGAAATCAAAGTAAAGGCATTGAATTAACTTGTAGACCTAATATATTTCCGTAAAGTGCAAACAAGTGAAGAAAAATGGACTTTGAAATATTTGGAGACCAGCTTTAACACTTATGGTTAACTGTTCAATTGAGACCGTTAATCTAATAACTTCTATAGGTCGTTATAGTGTACCTCAACCATTTTCAGGTACAGTAGGTATCGAGTCAAATAACCTGACATCACATATCTATGATCTTCAGCCTTTTAAAACCTCTATTCTATCTTCACAAAGCATAAATTCCAACCTTTCAATAGAAACAAAGCCAATGCTTATTGCACCAAAAATATAGCAATAATATAGCTTGTGTTTGGAGAAATTAAAAAAAAACTCAAAAAGATTTTTAAAAATGTGACCTCAGGTTTGTGACGCTTTCACGAAACCGTATATCGGCGGATAACAGCAAAAGTATTTTTTAAATACACTTTAAACACGTATGTGCCTTACTCCGTGATTATACGACACTCGTTACAATGATGCGCATTGAAAAGATATTTTACGAAATATTCGTAAGAGACAACTCGGAGAACTTGTAAACGTGTTGAACACTTTGTCGAGATAACACATCTCTGATGCAAAGACAAAGGTATATTAGGACCGAAATTGTCGGTCCACGGAGAGCAAAAGGAGAAATATTATCTCCCTTATTCGATGCAAGATTTGAACAAATAATCGAAACAGCTAAAACAGCATTTAGGTTCAGCCCGATTGATGCATCGGTTGCCACCTCTACCACGAGGAAGGATCTGGCTAAATTAGCAATTGGCCATCACATTTTTGTGCACTTTCATACCCTAAAACAACAAATGAACTTCATAACGGATAGGCAGGTTCGCACGTACATCTACGTTATCGATATGTTAGTCTAGAAAAGCTACGTTTCGTATAAACACAGCAACATGGAAACATCCTCTATATTATGCATACAAATCAATAATTAATATATATATATAATATATATATAATATAAAACATTTGAAAAAATCACAGTTACTTAAAACATTTTATCGACGAGTAAAACTGCGTGCAAGATACACTTCATTGCAAGAACCAATCATGAAAATCCGAGTAAAAATCATTCACGATTACAATTAGCAATCGTAAACTAACATGGATCATGCATCCAGGACTCACTTTTCGCCTTAGGTGGTGCTAAACAATTTACCTTAATTTTAATATAACTTATCCAGATCCATTGAACCTTTTCTAATTTATCCCGTTACACATTGAAAGATTTCAGCTTTCATTGGACGATACGTAGAAAAAAATCACAGGGTAGTTAAAGCGCTCTCACCATACTGTGAAGCCACTGATAAAAAATGTGTTTATGTCAGCAAGAAGATAACACGTTCTTTCTTACCAATTTTTTTGAATGGCAGTGTAAGCAATGTTTTTCTAAAGTCGTCAATTTTGCTACGGCTAACGTGACAAGTTAAATGAATTGCAAAAATTATTGTTGACTCAATAGTTCCAATTATATGAATACAAATTTTCGTATTCAACACGTTCGGTAAAAGTATTGTTTTTCATTTTTAACACCCTACAAACTCTTCGTTCCATATATTTCAAAATCTATCTACATTTTCGCTGGCCTTAATTTAAAACATCACGCTCTCCTTTTGGGACGAGCGTGACCAGCAAATATCTTTGTCAAAACGCAAATTAGTCAGGTGAAAAAACCCGTCTTTTCCGCACTTATCAGTTCGAGTCGCAAATGGCAACCGAATGGAAATCTGTTTTGTACAAAGAATATTTTGCACATTTACGACTCGTTCAACGCTGTTACCTTGGATACCAAATAGAAGGCTGATATCCCGCATGCACGTGAACATTTCTTAAGTTGGCCTCCTTTTATCATTTCCAGAACACTCGATATATGAAAAGATGTACACGCAGGTGGATTCGCAACTATACTGATTATTATTTCGATAAACGAGCGATTCCAGACAAGATTACGCGTTTGGCGATCGATCGGGCGTTGATAATTTTTCTTTCTTTCGATATTGTATCAGCCGGGAGAAATTTCAAGCCTTCTCGTTCATTTATTACTATCTAAACCGATCCCTCCATGTTGAAAGAACCCATCTCGGAGCGTACGTTTGAAACGGGCTGCTTGCTCTATCCCCCACTACCCAACTTCCCCTCACGCAGCTGAAGGATCGCCAGATGCTGCAGATCCTTTGCAGCAGGGAGGTCCTTTGTACCTTAGTATGTTGAAAATTGGAAGTGTTTTTCAGGCAAAATAGTGGTATTTTAATTTTTAGATGTGCTATTTTTATTTTTTTTTTCATTTGATGAAATTTTGAATAAAACTTTTTAACTAAATTTCTTATTCCAGGGTTGCTATAGAATTTTGATCTCCTAATCGCAGTTCTTTTCCAGATTTCTTCAAAGGCAATTAAAAAAATGCTAATTTAGAATCTTTTAGAGGAAGAATCTACTTTTTTAATATCAACTTCATTCGTTTTCAAACTCGAATCTTTAATATTTGAAATCTTATTAATTGGAAAGGACTTCTAATTTTAAAACTATTTAAAAAAAAGAATACATTTGAATTGGAAACTTTTGTTATTAATAAAATACGAATGCTTCCCGCATTTTTCAAGGCGCGCGAAATTCCCGGTTTTCCTGAGACACTAGAGACCCTGTTTTCAAAAACTTTTTTAATTTAACATAATTACAATTTTTTATAACAATTTATTAAAATATATCGAGAATTAAGGCTTTCATTTGGAAATCATACGAAATAGTGCGATTGAAATACCTATGAATTCGTACATATGACTTTCAAATGTTCAACCAGTAAGTCTTACAAATGAAAATGGTACAATATTGAAAGATTTTTCTTTACAAAGTCGATAATTCCGTACATTCAGAAGCTTATGAAATAAAGAATAGATGAATTTAAAATCAATCAATGAAGAAGTTCCGTAATTTTGTCTAAAAATTGGGCAATTTATAATTGAGTTTTCCTACATTTATCATCAATTTACAAAACAGAAATTTCTAAAAGTGCACTCTTTCGAATTTTCAACTTATTAAGGCAAGCAACATATCATTGGAATCGCGAAAAAACGTACATTTCCAATATAATACATTGAAGTCTCCTCTATTTCTGCGGCCTTGAAACGTAAGGACTCTTTATTTTCAAGTCTCCTACTTCTACCGCGAGTTGTCTGGTTATTTTTATCAAGCGACGTTCATTGGTTGCCCCGGTCTTGTATCGATGCGACCTTGTAAGCAACTTTTTCAACTGCGCATTTGTCGAAAAGCGCGGGTTGATTTGATACTATCAATAATAATACAGAAAAATACACCCGACATTCCTAGAACTACCGGCACACGCAGTTTCTCAGCTCAAGGGGCGAGAGACGGTTGCGACTCTCGCCTCGGAAGGGTCTCAGTGCGCGAGTACTCAGTCGAGTATACTGCGCAATATTATGCATTCCAATTGAAAACGGTTCAGACTGTCCCGACTTATTGCGCAGTTGAAGAAGTCGCGGTCCGTTGGCCAGTGTTTTTGTTGACGTACGACGTGAAAAATATACAATTTCCTGGAAATAGTGCAAGTTGCCAACTAAAAATCAATATAATAGAATCAAAAAACGACTCAAGTATTTCGCGGAATAGTGAGTTTTGCAGCATGACGTCGCGGACGTGTTCATGTTGGGATAGGTGAGAATGTCAGGAAGGGTAGCACAGTTCTTGACATAGGAGTTCAGACAACTTTTTGGAGATATTCTAAACGTAAAAGAAAGTTATAAAGGTCTGAATATTAATAGTTTTCAAGTGTAGAATGCTAGGATAGGTGGAAATGTCAGCCGTCAGGAAGGTTACCACATGGGACTGCAACTGCATAAGACTTTCTGGAGAAAATGTTCATATTTTCTCGAAAAAGTTCTATGGATTGCAATGACGTCATGCTAAAATACTCAATTCAAGGCTTCCCGCTCTTCGGCCCTCTTTTTTTCATTGGTCAGCCACTGCCGCAATTTGAAATAGCCGTGTACGGAGTACTTGAAATAGGGGAGACTTCACTGTACTTCTAGATTACTAATTTCAAATAAAAAATGTTTATGTTACATATTTCATTTCTCATTAAGTACACAGGAACCCCGATGGTAAGGACCAGCAGCAGCAGGCTGGCGATCCCGCAGCTGCGTGAAGAAAAGTTGGGTAGTGGGGGTAGAGCAATCAGGTAGACGGCGATCAAATGGGCATCGCCCGGCTAAAACGACCACTCTGCCGTTGGTCGTTTAAACTAACCATTCTAAATTCAAAGGAATTGAAAATAATTATAAATAATATACTGAACCAGGGAGTAGTAATTACTAAACCTGTCTCATGCGGGCTAAAACCAGGGGCCAACTCAAAATGCAGAGTGGATAGTTAAGACGACCAACGCCAAAGTAGTCGTTTTAGACATACACTCCAAGAGAGGCTCTTTCAACATGCAGGTACCGAAACCTTTAAGTAACAATAAAAATGACTAAATCAGAAACCGAAATTATCGCTTTTTTCCGATTAAGAAATTGCTAACAAATTTACAATAATAGGTAAAAATGCCAAGGAACGAAAACAAAAACAAATTGTGTTCCATTGGACAGAAAGTTTGAGAAATTCACAAACAGAAATTTGAAAAAGGCAGCCAGAGTCCATCTTTTCTCGTCATAGATGGAAGACAATGTAAAAACAAAGTTAATGGAATGAATCGAGAGAATGTTTAATTTGTTAAGTACCGTACCGTATGAACAATAATTGTTCGGTTTGACTCATATCAGAGTAACGTCTAGACTGTAAACATAGTAACTGTCAAAATTCTCAACATCGAGTGACGATCGGTCTATGTACAAAAGGCCAATGTATGCGTATATTTTTATTCTGATCCAGACATTGAACTGACTTCTAGAATATTAAGTCTGCCCTTTTTGTTCATTCTTTTCAAATGCTGAGTTTTAAAACAGATGTATTAAAGCTTTCGTTCAAACTCTTAAAAAACCTATCCTAAAATAGTAATTTACAACATGTTTTAAGTCAGAGAATTTAAATTAAATTCTGATAACATAATAATTTGGATTTTTAAAAAACCTTTAAAAAAATTAAACTACATCCTTGGGGGGAAGTAAAATGTAAGAAGTCAGCTTTCCGCCGGGTTCAGAAAACCAATCGCAACGGTCTATTGGAAAAATGCTTGAAGGTCCGCCCGAAGAAACTGTGTCTTTGCGCGAACTTCTTTCGGTATCACAGTAATCGTTTTCCAACCTTATGAAGATTGCCAGTAAACAGTAAAGTGAAATGACCGCGAATAAATATCGCTACTTTTCCACCGCTGTCTCCATATCCACATCAGATTTGACGCAGATTGCCGGGATGAGATTTGGTCAAGCACCACGACTACGGCGTGAATTTTATATCGCAACGACGTTCGATAACTATTAGCGCTAACTTTTATGTACAAAAGTTATTTTACATTACAATTCCGATCCGTCGACGACGGACTCTCGGCAGTAAGAAAAAAGTCGGAGAACTTTGAGTCTCTTTTAGGACAAAACGTTCACCTCTCGGGGCGAGCCACAAACATTCAGAACACTGCCAGCAGAGTTTGGTGTAATTTGACTTCGTGCCTCATTTTGTGCTTGTCGAATCGCCTCTTTGTAAGGTCCCCTCTTTTTTTTGTTGTACCGCGTCTAAACAGAAAGAAATTTGTTTGTTAGAGCTTCATTAAAGAATTCTGATACTCATAAAATATACAATACTAGAACATTGGGCTATGAATTTTACAGAAAATCATACATGATTTGAGAATGCTGTATATGATTTACAGAAATTCTCTTATTATCGTGAGAAAATTCCAGTAAATTCAATATGAATGAGACAATTTTGTCTACTTACTTACAATTCTTTAAAATTGGCAGATTATTTTTTTCATTTAGAAAATATGACTCTCCCTGTGTGTAATAATCTGACACCGTACTGTTAATATTTTTTTAACATTTAAAAAACTTAAAAAATACATTTTCAAAATATTTCCGGATAAACTATTCGCCAAGGTAGAATTATATTCGACTATTTGAATTTGAGTCAACTTTTCTATAAGGCATCATTAACCGCGTTGTCTGGACATTTTGTCACAATAAATGTATTAAATTATTTTATTTTTATATTAAAATTTTATTTTTAAATTTCAAGAGTAAGAAAAATGTGACATGTGCATGGTGAAACTGAAAAAAATTTAAGATCTATAATGTAACATTGTATTGTCAAATAACAGTCAAAAAAGGTATTTTTACAATAAATGAAAAATAACAATTTTTCTATATTTTTCTTGCATTATTTACATTTAAATAATAATTTTGAAAACCAAAACTTAGCACAAACGGTTAAGTTTTGCAGGTTCTATTAAAAATGTGAGCTTTTTAGATATTGATCCTATAATATGATAAATTACATATCACAACTTTGCACTTTAGAGGTTTTTTCATATTTTTGAAGATCGTAGAAAAACAAACGGAAAAATTTAGAATTTACAGGGTATTTAAATCAGTTCTTGCTCGAATCATCCTGTAAATTTGACTTTGGTCCCAGGATTTTTCTTCCAATATAACTACATATTTGATTAAATTTTCAAGATTTTCGCTAATCGTGATAAGCGACTCAAAAACCATTTTTGGTTCAAAATTCAACTACTTAGTTGAAAGTGGACCTACTTTGTTGAAAATTAATTTTTTTTGTTGATCCATCATTTTAGTTAAAAAGTCAGTTTTTTTGTTCATAACTTAACTTTTTTGTTAATATTTCTTTAAAATTATTTTTTCAACTGAAAATTTAACTATTTTTTGTTGAAAATTTATCTTTTTTACTTGAAAATTCAGCTATTTTTTTGAAAATTTGTCTTTTTTGGTAGAAAATTAATCTTCTTGGTTGAAAATTCAACTATTAGGTTGAAAAATTCACTAAAAATTAAAACATTTGGTTGAAAAATCATGTATTTTGTTAAAAATTATCCTTTTTTGATAGAAAAAATCAAACTTTTTGGTTGAAATTTCATTTATTTCGTTGAAAATTAGTTTTTTTTTATTAAAAAATTTAACAATTCCGTTTTTTATTGAATTATTATCTTTTTTTTTTTTGATAGACACTTAATCTTTTTGGCAGAAAATTCATTTGTTGCGATGAAAATTTAACAATTTCGTTAAAAATTTATTTTATTTGCTTAAAAACTTATTTCTCTAACTGAAAATTAATCTATTCTATTTTTTGTTGAAACGTTCTCTTTTTTAGTTGAAAATTCAGCCATTTTTTTTTTGAAAATTTGTCTTTTTTTCCTACAGAATTAACCTTTTTGGTTGAAAATTCAACTGCTGGGTTGAGAATTTTATTAAAAATTAAAATATTTGGTTGAAAATTCATGTATTTTGTTAAAGACTATTCTCTTTCCGTAGAAAATTAATTTTTTTGGTTGACATTTTTATTTATTTGGTTGAAAATTAGTTTTTTATTGAAAATGAATTTTTTTAATTAAAAACTGAACTATTCAATTTTTCGTTAAAATTTTTTTTTGATAGACATTTAATTTTTGTTTGGTTGAAAATTTAATTATTTTGTTGAAAATTCATTTTATTTGGTTAAAAACTTATTTCTGTAACTTAAAATTAAACTATTCTATTTTTTTGTTGAAAATTATTCTTTTTTAGTTGAATATTCACCTATTTTGTTGAAAATTTGTCTTTTTTGGTAGAAAATTTATCGTCTGGGTTGGAAATTCAACTATTTGGTTAAAATTTTACTTTCTTGGTTAAATATGCTTCATTTTAGTTAACAGTTCATTTCTCTGGTTAAAAATTTGTCAAATTTCGTTGAAATTTCTTTTTTTTACTAAATATGTAGCTATTTCATTTTAGCTAGAAAATTGGTCTTTTTTAGTTGAAAATTCACTTATTTTGTTGAAAACTCGCCTTTTTTAGGCGAACATTCAATTATTTTGGTAGAAAATGCATATTTTTGGGTGTTAAATTAATTTTTTTTTAATTTGTCTTCTGACTTAAAAACTCAACATTTTGGATGAGATTTTTTTCTTTATTGATTAAAAAATCTTTCTTGGTTGAAAATTCAACTCTTTTCTTGAAAATTTCCTTTTTTTTGGTTGAAAATTAATTATTTTAACTGAAAATGTAATAATCAAATGTTACTTTAATGAATCTTAAATTTTTTTGGTTCTATATGCACACAAATGTGACATTCTTTGAATTACTGTCCTTCAACTGAAACTCAATTCTGAATGATGTATCTGAATTTGGCCACATTCTTTCCTTCGAGTATTTCAAATTACCCAATCGGCATTTAGGAAAAGCGACAACAATGCTTTCGAGATTTTCGTGACACACCAATTTTTTAGAGAAAAAAAAAGATCAAGTTCATTAATTGCATTAATTAATTTTTTGTTCAATTGAGTAAGTCCAGAACTTAAGGTAGTTGTCCTACTAAAAAACAGATATCTAAATAAAATAGTTTCTCTACGATTTTAAGAATTAAATTGATATTACTAATGATGCGATTTAAGATTAAAATTAAATTTTGAAAGCAAAATTTTCAAGACTTAGAAAAAACATTTATTTTAACAATGCTTTTGCAATTGAATTTCTTCTTACTGCCGCTTCTTACCAATTTATGAAAAATGACTGAATTATAATAAATGACGACTTCCTTTTTGGGGGGAAACATTCTCTACTTTATTGTCTCCAATTTTGAGAGCAAATTTTTCTATGGCTTAAATCGTTAAAACAATTTTTTTAAAAGACGGAATTTTTTAAACAAATAAATATTTCAAGAAGATTATTGACTTTTATAATAAATTACTGATATCATTTAAATTCGTAAAATCATAGACAATACCTCATTTTTGAAACGAAAACGAACTTAATAATAACTTTTGTCTCTGGTTTTCACATTTTCAATATTTAAAAAGTTAAACTAATTATAACGAATAATTCTGTAAGTTAAAAAAAAAATTAAAATATCACTAGACGCGATAGCATATTCCAGTTTTGAAAACAAAATAATTTTGTAGATGTAAAACAAACAATGGTATTATAGTTCTTAAGTAAATTTAATAATTTCAGAGAATTTCCCGCACAGGGGGATAGGGGAAAGTTAAGAATAGGACTGCCATTATGATTAATTAGTAAATATATTTGCTTCCTCATAGAGAAAACATGAATGATTTTATTTTTATTTTAAATTAATAATGAAAATATTTAAAATATAAGGGGGCGCCCACCATAAAATACATGAATACAAACAGATCAATCAATTCATCAATCAAGGAGTCTTTTCTATTTTTGCATCAACTTTGAATTACGATAATGAAAATAGTTTTACTGTAAAAAAAAAAGATTTTTCAAACACTATAAATTACATTATCTTCCTTAGTTTTCAATTAAATATATTAATATTGTAGGTCTATCGATTCGTCTCGAATGAAAAGAATTCTTTATATTTATGCATCAACTTTGAATTATGTTTTTGAACAAAGTTTCACTATTAAAACCCTATTTTCCAAATATTATAAACCATTATAAACCAATTTTCTTTAATTGTTGTAAAAGTATTGTAACTTTGAAAGATTTTTTAAGCACCTCCATTTTAGTTTAATTATTTTTCTTCATTTTAGACGAAAAAGTTATTTTTGTCCTTAATGTTAGCTGAGAGTGAATGGCGAACTCAGAAATACTTGTAAAAACTTGTTATGTAACTTAATATGTGTCTCACGTATCGCTTAAAATTTTTATCAGCCACTTACATTCCATGAGTTTCAATTTTGTTATCTTCGATAATATGTGATGAGTTACGTTTCTTTTTAAATTACCTAACTAGATATTTTCGAAGTTCAATGGGCAAATTTCGAAAGCAAGTTTTCATAAAATTTTGGAAATATATTAGAAATGTTGTTATAATTGTGCCCTTTACGATGCAAAAGGTAGAATCAGAAACAAAAAAATTGCATAAAATACAATATTATATCATTTAAAAAATAAATATGTTCATTGTCTTTCGGAATCACACTCCTATAAATACAAAAAAATTGTAAAGGCGGGAAAAAACTATTTGATATTCCCGTCGGGGAATTCTTAGAACAATAGTTGCCCATAGGAAGATTATTTTATGTTTCAGAGAAAAAAAATGCTCTCAAAGTGTAGGGAAACTATGCAAGAGTAGGTCACTTTTAAGAGTGGGCCACTTGAATTTATTGGAATATGCAAAAAAATTTGTTCTGGAAACTTTAACCACAGTATTTGGCACAATATTTAACGCAAGTGGAAGAAATTTTATTTTATTAAATAAATAATGGACTTTATCGACAGTTTTTGAACAGGAATAGTTAAATCAGGGTGAATGTTTTAATCGAGGAAAAAAAGTCCCGGTCATTTCCCGATTCACAAAAATTTTTTACGGTCTATGAAATAAAAAAATTCGAACTCGAGTCGAAAATTTTTTTATTTGAAGTAATGAAAACTGAATTGCAAATTAAAGCACTCAAAATGGAACTCTTGAATTTTAAACTGTTATAATTGAAGCTTACAAAATTTTTAATTCTGAAATTTTTAATTGAAACGGTCAAAAATTAGTGATAAATTCATGCTAATATTCCCAATGCACTAAATAGAAGAATCAATCAATCAATTTGTAAATGTTCAAAATTATGTAAAAAATGGAACGATTAAAATTTTGTTTAAACTAAACATTTTTTTAAATTAAAAGTTCAACGGTTATTTATACATACAAATTCAACACTTTTACTTACAAATTAAATTTTTTTAATGGAACAATTAAAATTGTAACGTTGAAAGTATACATTTAACGAAACGACTGAAAAATCCCGCAAAATAAAATTGCTGACATTATAAAATATCCCACACTATGAAATTGCCGAGGCAGCAAAATTCCAATATCTGAGCAATTAAATAATTGTTTTAATAATAACAAAAATAACAAATATGTTCATCAAATCAAATTATCCTATTTTATTATTTAAAAATTTCTTTATTATTTAGATTTAGAAATTTAGAATTTTATTTCAGGAATTTTAAATTTTCGACCACTTCTAATTTCGGGAAATTTTATTTTTTGAGATTTTTTAATCTTTCCTGAAAATTCATCTCTTTTAGTGAAAATGTAATCTTTTTTGGTTAAAAATAAACTTTTTACTGAAAATTTAACTACGCCATTTTTAATTGAAAATTAATTTGTTTAGCTTGAGGTCTCAACTGTTTTGTTGAAAATTCGTCGTTTTGGCAGAATTAAACTGTTTTTTATTCAATATTAAATTTTCTTGGTTGAAAATTGAACTATCTAGTTGAAAGTTGAACTTACTTGTTAAAAATGCATTCTTTTGGTTCTAGATTCATCACATTAGTTGAAAATTCATCTCTCCGGTTGAAAATTCACTTTTTGTACGGTTCAAAATTAATTTTGTTAACAGAAAATGTAACTATTCCACTTTTGGTTGAAAATTGATCTGTTTTGGTAGAAATTTCATTTTTTGGGATTAAAATGCAACTATTTGGTTAAAAATTAATCTTTTTTTCGTGAAGGATTCAATTATTTCGTTTAAAATTCATCTTCTTTGGTAGAATTCAACGATTTGTGATTTAATATAAAAATATTTTTGAGTAGAAATTCATCTTTTTGGTTGAAAACTCAACTACTTGGTTGAAAGTTGAACTTCTTTGTTAAAATTCATTTTTTCATTAAAGATTCATTTTAGTTGAAAATTCATCTCTTTGATTGAATACTTAAATATTTTAAATATTCAATTTTTAACGTTAAAATTGGTAAATTGTTTAATTTTGAACAGATTCAGAAACATCTTATAAAATGAATTAGTGTTTCATTTTGAAAATCGTTAATTCATTTATATTTACAGTTGATCATCTTAAAATGTTTTTTATCTAAAATTTTCAACCTCGAACGCTTTCAATTTTTAAATATTTATGTCTTCTAGATTTATATTCAGAGGAACCTAACGAAAAAAATCGAAATCAAACTTATTTTAAATTGTATATATTACATGATACGAAATTTGTGATATTTCAAGTGATTGGATAGATTTTTCTTCTACAAATTTGTAAAACTTTACGAAAAATTAAATTCACAGTCATTTCCGGGTTAACCGTTCCAGTGGCCACCCTAAATTATGCCTTCCACAGAGTGAATTACTATTTTAAAAAATGTGATATAAATTATATAAAACCTTTATAAATTTTTTGTGACCTACTCTAGCACATTTTTCCTTACTTGTCATTCGAAATGATACAAGTGCGCAGTTATCATTCTCGGAAAAAGATGAAAAGTATTGACTGCGAGACACAACAATACATGACAACACCTTAACCCAAATTCCTAATTGCTTTTGTGCCACTAAGCACTAACAAGTGCGAAATTCTCTAGGTCGGAAGCCATAAAAAAATAGTTTTCCGTAATAATATTCAGAGATCAAACGCACCTTGAAGGTTTCTAAGAATGGACTAAGCTGGTCACACGACATCAGGGAACTTGTCGACGAACCATACCAAGCTACGTGTGCTTGTGGACCTAAGGACGTACCATCTTCTTTACAAGACACAGTGATGTTTAGAACCTGAAATGAAAATCATCCATTAAACAATAGTCATTGAAAATATTAAATACGCTACGTAAAGTTACAAAATCATGTTGCTACACCTTCCATTGATTAAAAAAATTATTACATTTAAATTTACTACTCGGAAATTTGTTCGAATCCACACAAAAATAAATCCACTTTTTTTTCTTTAAAAAAAAAATGATATTTAGAGGTGGCGCAAGCCCATGAAGTTTAACGCGAATTTCCCATAAGAAAAAAAGACGGTTTTGTACATTTTATTCAGAAACGTCAATATTAGGTGAATCGAGTTGAAACTCAACATTTCTCTTCACAATTAGCTGTAGAATAAAAATGAATAATTAATTTTTAAATATAACCCCCATAAGTTTGTATTATAGGGTCCCAAAAAAACCCCATAAGTGAAAAATACATAAAATACTACGTTATACTGATAATTAGATGTTTACATTAATTGTTTGAACAATTTATTATTGTCTTTAGCGATTTTCTCTTAAAATAGACTAATAGAGATAGAAAGTCGCGGTTTTTTCAAAAACTTTCAACTTTTTGTTCAATTTTCAAGTAGAGTGAGGTAATAGTAATTTATGTTAACAAACATAATTGTTTAAAAAATTTATTATTATTGTCAATAATATTTTCTTTGAATAATGCTAGATAGTCGCGTTTTTTTCCTGAAATTTTTACCTTTTCTTTGACTTTTTAGTCAGGAACAAATAATAAATATTAATATTAATTTCAGCTTTGCCTTTTTAGTTATGAACAAATAATAAATAAAAATGACAGAGAATCATATTTGAAACAATCTCTTTCTATTTTCTGAATATATTTTTCTGAAATAAAACACATAATTATTTGAAATATTCTTCAAATTTTCTATATGGCTCATATTAAATATAAATTTTCCTTCAAATAGTTACTAAGAGCCTTTTTGCTTGAATTATTATTAATATTTTTTATTTGTTCCTAATTAAAAAATCAAAGAAAAGCTCAAAATTTGAGAAAAATCCGTAACTATCTAGCATTACTCCAAGAGAAGATAGTTATAAGCTATAATAAATTGTTTAAACAATTATGTTTGTTAACTTGAATTAATTATGACCCCACTAAGTGAAAAATGGACAAATAATTAAAAATTTTCAGAAAAAACCGCAACTATATGGCATTAATATAGATGAAGATAGTCATAAACAATAATAATTTTTTAAACAGTTATTTTTGCTAAATTAAATTAATTATTAAGTCTCTCCAAGTGAAAAATAGACAAATAGTTAACAATTTCAGAAAAAACCCGCAACTTTCTACCATTAAGCAAAGAGAATATTATTAACAACAATTATTTTTCTTAACCTGAATTAATTATTACTTCACTTTAATTGGGAAAAAGGACAAAAAGTTAAAAATTTCAGAAAAAACCGCATTTATCTGGCATTAATATAGATGAAGATAATTACAATCAAGAATAATTTGTTTAAACAATTATTTTTGTTGAATTCAATTATTATTAAGTCACTCCAAGTGAAAAGAGGACAAAAAGTTGGAAATTTGAGGAAAAAACGCAATTTCTAGCATTATTCAAAGAGCGTATTATCCACAATAATTTAAACAATTTATTTAAACATTAAATTATCAGTATAAAGTAGTATTTTATGTATTAGAAACAATTTGAATTGAAAAAAACCGCAAAAAAAATCATAATTAGCGCCAAAAACTCGCAAAACCCAATTTTTCACTTATGGGACATATGTGTTAAACTTTATGGGGTTTGCGCCACCTCTAAATATCATTTTTTTTACATTAATTTATTTTTTGTGAGGATTCGAACAAATTTTCGGGCGACATGCATTAAAGTTCGAAAAAAAATTTGGACCACCCTACTGTATATGTCTGTAGGGTACCTCTTTGACCGTGACAACAGCGCCATCTGACACACGAACTATTGGGTACCACAAAGTTGTTAGAGCAATCTTAATGAAAAAGAACAGTAAATACCAATTCATGTTAATAAAAATATTATAATAAGGTTTGAAATTAATTATTTACTACAAGATTTGTTGTTTAAATTTAATTTACATTTAAATTTCTTCCCAATAGTTCAAAATTGGTGGCGCGGTCGTAGCTACCTAACAGTATTAATCATTTTCCAGGTTCCAAGAGAGTTGCAGAAACACAAACTTTCCAGATAGAAACGGAACCTTTTTTTAAAAAAATCCAAGAAAAAAGTTTTAATGTACGATCTGAAATTATTCATACAATTTATTCAGGTTTGTTCTACTATTATCCACCGAGTGTTCTGATTCGAGTACCTCTAGATGGCACCACGTTCGTATGCATTTTTAATTCTGTTAGAATTCAAATTTACAAAGGAATCAAACTTTCAACTGATGTGAGTCGCAACAAATTACACTGACCAGTTTTAACTGTGTTTATGATAAATTGAAATAAACAAACGTAGTATACTTCGCGCTCGCCAACCCCCATTTCAGGTTTAATATTTTTTTTGGTATTTTTTATGGTTATTTAGAATAAGCAGTTAAGAGATGTTATGCGGACAATTAGAGAGGTTGAACGGGCAGTTAGGGAAGAGATAAGAGATATACAAAAATATAAATTTAATTTAAAAAATACATCTATTTTATACGCACATGAGTGGATGTATGGAAAAGATGTTATCACGGTCTACGTTTTTGGTAAGTAAGTACAATATGTATTATATTTTCCATAAATATATGTTATACAAAATTTGGCTTAATATTTTTGATTAGGGTAGTGTATTTAGTTACTTCCTTTCTCAAAAACATCCAACAAAATCTTGGTCCATGTTTTTGGCTAGATTAGTAAATTTAGTGCAATATTGTACTATCTTTTTTAGAAACATATGGAGGGTCACAAATTTGGGTCCATGTTTCTATTCAGGTCAGTATATTCAGCATAATATTTTACTATCTTTTTTAAAAACATAGGGAGCGTCTCAAGTTTGGGTCTATGCTTTTAGTTAGATGAGTATATTGAGTGCAATATCGTACAATCTTTTCTAAAAACATTCTCGATTCCTGAAACAGTGGCTGCGGCGGCATCTTTTTATAATATAAAGAGATAATTAAATATTACTAACCTTGCCTGGCCACCAGGGAAATCCGTGAATTTTACCCCAGACGACATCACCAACGTCCATCCTCCTACCACTGGTAGTCAAACAATGTGGCACAGGAGTAGCTTCAAGTCGCATTACAAGAGGATGAGAAGGAGGTGGAAAATCTGGAGCCGTTTCTCCAGCATCGACTTCTGGTTCCTGCTCGCTGAGCTCGTCGCTGCTGGCACCAGGACTTTTACAACCTGAAGATGCGTTGCTTACAGGGTAGTCACATCTTGCATAAGCGTTTGTGTTCAGTCTCTTAAGGGAGATCGAGAGCTTCTGCTTGAGGCACTGCTCTTTGATCGCAGTGTAGCTTTCGCTACCACCACCTGGCAAAACGTTCCAATTTTGCTGGTTTTCCTCGCCGTCTTCGAGGCACGACGGCTGTTGTTGATTTTTGTGCTTCCGCTCCTCCTTGTGCTTCTTCTTGTGCTTCATTTTGTGCTTCCTACGGTGATAGGACAAAGGGTCGTAGGTTGGATTGTACCTAAAAAAATTTATTTTGTTTTATGTGGACAGAAACAAGAAAACAATTTACATTGAATAGTCTACTTTTAAATCTAGAGCGATGTATAAAATAACTAAAACCCTCACCTTGGAGATCCATTGCAGGGCGACCTTGCAGGTGAAACTCCTCCCAGCATTTTTCTTCTCGCTTCTTTTTTCGCCTTCTTTAATGCTCTCTTTGCAGCTTTTGCACTAGCATCTTTAACCCCTTGCCTTTGTGGATCCACCTGTTCCTGGCCGTCATCTTCCACATCTCCAGGGTAATCGTCATCATGTCCCTCTAAGGTTCTCGGCAACTCCAGTGGATCTTTCTCAGCTTCAGCTTGAGGGTCCTCCTGATCGGTATCTCCTTCTGGTTGATATGGGTTCTGAATCTTGGCGGGTATTTTCAATACTGTGCCCTCGCCTTGAGCACCGAAGGATATCTTTATAACTGGAGTGGTCCTTGCTGTCCTCGTGGGATCCTCAAAGACAGACTCGTCCCAGAGGTCTTCCATGGAACCAACGGATCGTTTTTTCCTAGGTATTCTGCCAGTTCGAACCTTCATTGTCGAATCTGCCGCAGCCAGAGTCTTCTTTTCCTCTTCATCTGGAACCTTGGCACTTTCTACAGAGGAACTGCTCAGTCTACGAGGCGTTGCACAGTATGCTGTTGTAGGATTGCTGTCCAGTTCCATGGGCTCTCCTCGATTTTCTATTGGCTCTTCACCATTCATCTCGGAATTCTCCACGTTCCCAGTCCTACTCCAGCACGCTCTAGAAGCGACCCTCATCCTACCTGCGAAGATTGATTGCATCTAACAATACAGATTGATATCTAACGGCTCAGTTAGAGGAAAGATATTAAATTTCTCCTTTAGATGTATTTCTCATGGGTCTAGGAGCTGATTAGATAAGTACCCTATCTTACAATTGACGATTGGAAGAAGCAAAAATCGAAACTCACCAGTATTCATCTCGGTGGGCTGCAACCTGGAGATTTTTGGAATGAGAGTGGCCCTGATCTTGGGCGAGTCCACGGCCAAAAGTCTTCTCTGAGTTTTCTGCGCCGTTAAAGTTGGTTGTTGAACACTTCGACGATCGCTCTTTCGCGTCGGCACTGGTGCTGGCTCTGGAAGAGGTTCCTGCTTCCGCTTTTTGCTGACGTCGACATTCTCGCTATTTTCGTTGCAGATCGATCTACATTTGCTGCAGAGCACCTGCCGCGGCCTAAGACGAACGGTGGGTCTGGCATGTTTGTATCTCGCAGGAGGGTTTATATGCCGGCGAAGATCGGCCTTCGTTGCTAAGGCTTGCCTTTTCTCCTGAAAATAGCTAAAGCGAGCGGCGACCGAAGCGAGTTTGTCGCCGTCAGGTCCTGTCACAGGTTCTGGTGGTTGTATCCCGCAAGGAAGACCTCTGTAACATTAATTAAAAGTTAAGTTAAAATGGGTTGTTCCAAGTTCTTGTGATTTAGGTCAAGAAAAGACCTCATTCCTATCTAAACTTTGAATTAAACGATTAACATTTTTTTCGAAATTGTTACCATTACAAAGCTTCGTCTATGAGGAAGCAAAAAAGTCGTGTAACGATGTATCTCAAAAATCTCACAATCATTGTTGTTGAAAACCTGATTGGCTTTTCATTCATTTAAGTTGTTTTATATCTTAAATTTAAAATTTTGAAAATTAAATCTAGAAATAATCCATTTTAATACAAAAAATCATAGAAAAAAAGTAATTTCAACAATTTTAGGCTATGTTAGCGTATTACAACACCAAACATTGGTATTTTGAAACAAAAATCATTATAATTTGAAAAAAATTTAGAATCTTTTAACAATTTTTGGATTACGTTAGCGTTTTTCGTCGGCAATTAGTATTTTCAATATATGAAAAAAAAAAGATTTAAAAGAAGATTCACAAATTTCAACAATTTTAAGTTATGTCGGTGTTTTACACCAAAAACTGGCATTTTAAAACAAAAATCATTATAGTTCGAAAAAGACTGACCATTTTTTAACAGTTTCAGGTTATATTCACTTTTTTCACAGGAAATCGGTTATTTTAAACAAAAATCATTAGCTTTTAAAGAAGATTGACAATTCTGAACAATTTTCTGTTATGTCATGTTAGTATTTTTTCGTCGCAAATTATTGGTATTTTTAATACAAAATTATTTGATTTAAAAGAAGACTTACAATTTTGAACAACTTTAGGTTATTTTTGTGTGTTTCACCTGAAATTGGTATTTTTGAACCAAAATCATTAGATTTAAATTTAACGATTTTTGTTCAAAATAATAAAATTTACAAGCTTGAACAATATTTCGGATTGTTTGAAGTGTTTTTAGTCGAAACTTAACATTTTCATTGAAAAACTATTAGATTTCAAAGAAAAATCATAATTTTCTAACAATTGTAGGTTATGTTGGAGGTTTACATAAAAAATTGGCATTTCCAAACAAAAGTCACTATCATTAAAACAATATTTATAATATTTTATAAATTTAGATTATGTTAGTGTTTTTCGTCGAAAATTATTGGTATTTTTAATAAAAATTATTTAGATTTTAAAGAATATTTACAATTTTTCAACAACTTTGGGTTATGCTTTGGGTAATTATTAAATTAGTCATCCGAACTAATGATGACTAATGATTTTATTCAAATCATTTTTTTTAATAATAAAATTTACAAGGTTAAACAATTTCTGATTACATTAATATAATTCGTAACATAATTTAAGGACAATTAGGAAAAAACTATTTCCATTTGCCTTTAAATGTTTACGCTGGTAATTTTTTCACATAATTTGTATAAAATCATTAATTAATATCTAGTGACAAATTTTTATTCCTGAACAATTTGTGAAATAACTTGGAATTTGTTTACAAAATTAAAAATAATATCAAAAGACCATTTTTCATCACTAGATATCACTTGGAACATGTTTTGAGGAGAATTAAAGAGTAAAAAATTTCTTTCTTCCTATAAATATCTATAGCGTGCATTTTTTAAATAAAATTTGTTTATAAAATTACCAAAAAATATCGGATGACAAATTTTTATAATGCCTGTTCATATGTCCTGGTGTACAAAAATAAGTAATTTTAACGAAGAAATATACTTTGCAAACTAAAATCTATAACTTTATTTCAAAAATCTATAATTTAGATTATTTGTTAATATAGTTTGTGTGTAATAACTAACTTCACAACTGACAGATTTTGTTGATTTCAAATGCATTATCATACTCAAAATTTACCTAAAAAATAGAGAAGATTTAAGCAATTAAATCAGTAATAAAAAATTCATAATTTTTTAGTTTTTACTAAAATCGCTAATATTAATTTTGTTCTTATCTGCATAACATGCCCAATTTTCAAAAATCTTGTAAGATTTCATTATTTTTAGTTTGTCTAGGACCATATCTCATTTTTACAAATCTCAAAAAACTGAAATAATTTTTAAAAGTATTGCAAACTATCCTTGAATTTTTTTGAGCATGTGAAAACGCAAAAAAATGTTTATGTAGATTACGAGAAAAAAATATTATTAACGATTTTTGCACAACTCTGATAATTACGCACTTTTGAAAAAGGTAAAAATTGTGTTTTCAGCCTACCTAGATTGACGATTAAAAACAAATTTGAATATGCATTCAGGCTGTAAAAGCTTTTCATTTTCTAAAGTGTCCAAAAAATTTAAATTTCCGAAGTTTAAGGTTCAAAATTTGCACCTGGTTTTCTATTTTTCGTAATTTTTTTTAGATTTAGATTAAAAGACCTTGGTTTGATATTCTGAACTCTTCCTTATCAGTCAATTGCTTGAAACAAGGTCACCGTGAATTCTTAAAATCTGAAAGGTTAATGTAATTTCGTGAGTTTGACGTAAGTCGATAAATTGAAAAAGTGTCTATTATTTGCATCAAAAAGCACGAAAAAATCTAAGTTCTTTTAATTCTTGGAATGATGGGCAGCACGTTCGAATAAAGGAAAATTTTCAAGTTTTTTTCAGCTATAAAAAATAATTGCATTACTTTCCAAATTGAATCTTTTTCAACAATAAGATTTTTTCAAGTTGTATTCTTCATCACATAATAGAATTATTTACAATTTTCAGATGACTTTATAACTTGAAATTGTCTATACTTACTCGAGCTTTTATTAATTTTTTCAAGTACAACGTTTAAATTTGTAAATTGTTTTAATATTCCAATTTTGGATAATTTTAGTACTTTCCTAATAAGAAACTTTTCAAATTTTCTTTTCCTTTATATTACAATGCTTCACTAATTTAAAGAAAAGTCACATTGCAATGCTTGTCAACGTTTGTAATTTTAGGTATTACAGTTAAATGAGTTTGGTAAATCCTTTAAAAGTAAATAACAATCTGTTAATAACGAGCTTTCTTAATTACATTTCATGAATTACTAAATTAATTACAGTTTCTCAAAATTTAAATTATGTTCAAATTCGAATTAAAGTTTTAAATATTGAACTCTTATCTTAATAAACCGAATTTTCAAATTGCAGGCTGGATCTCGGATTGGATGGTAACTGAAAAATATAAAAATAGTCTACAAATTTCGAGAAAAAAAAGGAAACTTGAATTTAATAAAAATTGTGAACTATCTAAATTACAGGGTACCCGAAAAAATTAATTTTTAAAATTCCCTGGTTTTTTCTTGAACAATTTTTCATTTTCCCTGCCCATTAATATTCAAAGACCAAAATCTCAATCTTGTAAAATTTTTAACATAGAATTTTTTATACTCGTAAATTGTGTTTCACAATAATTTCGCAGTATATAAACTACCATAAAGAAGCAATTTCTTTAATTGTTCAGGATTTTGAGAAACTGCTCGTTTTTGGTTTTATATCACAAGAAATCTTGAAATTACACCTAATCTTGTATAGTAAAAGTTGATGTCGAAATTTCCCTCGGAATGGCTACATTCTACAACCTAATGATTAGCAAAAAGTCACGCGATCTCATCTATCACGTAGTTTCGAGATTAGCCCTTGGGCAATTGTTTCACACACATACGCCTGTACTCCATATATACGATACTCTCATACGAATTATTTCGTTAACGCGTTTTACGAATTTCCCGTTAGTTCTAGAAGTTCAGGCATTGTTTCGAACCGGGCCAATCAAGATGCATGGACCGTGGTCAAATTGATTTAACCGTCTAGACTCTAGCTGAAATGTCGACACAGACAGATGGAAACAATCGAACCCACGATGAACGAGACTTGCAACTCTAAAAGAAAAAAAAATTTTCTGTCACAAATTTTCCTAATTAAAAATTTGTTTAACAATATTATTCCAAGTCACTAAACCTGTAGACATCCCTTCAATTTCAGAGAAAAGGGAAGGCGAGCTAATCTTGTTCGATGGGCACCTTCAGGTAGAAAGAGGAGAGCAACCCAATATCTGATTTTAAAAATAATATTTTTTTTTCGTCCTGAAACTTGATACCTTTCAGAGTTCCGTTACATCAGGGTGGCCACAGAACATAATTTTCAAAATCCTCTTACTTTCCCCTGAACAAATTTTCACTTTCCAATATTTGAAGACCAGAATTCTCATCTTCTCAGAAAAATATTTGCCTTGAATTCAAGAAACTGTTTCTATAACATAATTTTTTTCACTTCAGGAAGAGTAACTTCAAAATCATTGGAAAGAAAAATCATTTTTTTTCGAACTAAGGAAATTGCTTTGAATCAAAGACACTTTTCTTCGACTGAGAGCCAATAAATATTTAACTTTGATTCAAAGAATCTTTTTTCTCTGCCTTTTAACATTTTCAGACATCACTGTTCAGAACAGTTGAACTTTCAACCAAAAAAGATGAATTTTCAACCAAAAGTTAATTTTCAATCCAAAATGATGAAATTTTAACCAAATAGTTGAATTTTCATCAACAAAAATTAATTTTTGGCGAAACAATTGCACTTACAACCAAATGTTTGAGCTTGGAAGCAATGATACGAATTTTCAAAAAAACAGTTGCGTTTTCAACCAAATAGTTGAATTCTCAAACCATCGAAAAAGACGAATGTTTAACAAAACAGTTGAATTTTTGACCTAAAAGATTACTTTTTAACACAATAAATAAATTTTCAACAAAACAGTTGAATTCTTAACAAAATACCTGAATTTTTGAATCTACAAATATGAATTTTTAACCAAGAATATTAATTTTCTAACAAAATACCAATTTGAAACAAAATACATGAATTTTCAAGAAAAATTATGGTTTTTCAATAAAGAAGATTAATTTTTTTATCAAAAACATACAACTTTTCAACTGAATACATACATTTTTAAGCAAATAGTTGAATTTTCAACTTATAAAGAATAACTTGTTAACGAAAAATAGAATGGTTGAATTTCCAGATAAAAAAATTAATTTTCAACAACAAAAAAAACGAATTGTAAATCAGAGATGAATTTTTAACTAAAATGATGAATCTTCAACAAAAAAATGCATTTTTAACAAAATAGTTCAAATTTCAACCAAATAGTTGGTTTTTCAATAAAAAATGATACATTTTTAACAAAAAATGTAAGAACTGATATTTCCACCAAGATTTGAATTTAAATAAAAACAGTTGAATTCAACCAAAAGAGGCGAATTTTCCACCATACAGTTGCAATTCTGAACAAAAAAGATTTAATTTCTAGTTTAAAATGATGAATCTTCATACTCAAAAAATGAACTGTTATCTGAATAATTGAATTTTCAACCAAGAAGATGAATTTTCAACCAATGAAATTAATTTTCTACCAAAAAAGCCCAATTTTCAATTAAATACTCGCATTTTCGAACAAAAAAGATGAATTTTCAACCAAAATTAAGTATTAATATTTTCAGCGAAAAAAACTTAATTTTTAACCAAAGAGAAAAATTTTTAACTAAGATTATGGAATATTCAACAGTATTATTTATATTTGGAATAAAATAAAATAATTTTAAACTTCAAAAAACTAGTTTCTAACTAAGTAGTTTAATTTTAAAATAAATTAATTAATTTTTAGTTAAAATGATAAATCTCCGATAAAAAAATGGATTTTCAACAAAAGATTTTAATTTTCAACCAAGTAGTTGAATTTTCAACCAATGGAGATAAATTTTCAACAAAAATGTAATTGTTGATATTTCCACCCAAAAGGATTTTAATTTTATATAAAAAATAGTTGAACTCAAACAAAAAAATCGAATTTTAGGAGAACTTTTTTTACCAAACTGTTGAATTTTTAAGTAAAAAAAATACCAGAAAGGACGAATTTTTAATAAAATACATGAATTTTCAACTAATAAAGATACATTTTTAATAAAAAAAAAATATTTAAATTTTCAACCAACAAAAAAAAGTATTTTCAAGAAAATAGTTAAATACAGTAATATAAAGCTACTTTTGCATAACAAAAATCATTGTTATTTAATTACATATTACAATTTTAATAAATTGTAACCACGCCATCGAAAAAATTCCCTGATTTAAAAAAAAGACATTTCCACATTTTTTTAGGTACATAAAAATTCCCTGAGAGTTGCAGGTTTTCCAGGTGAGTAGTCTCTCAAGGGGAATGGGGAAGGGAGTGTGAAGTCTGCATTTTTAATATATAGAATCTTTTATAAATGGAATAAAAACATTTTAAATAAAAATTTTTAATTTATTATTCTTGACAGTTACTCAAAAAGGGCTTCTTACAGAAATTCCCTGACTTTTGCCATTTTTTTTTTAAACTCTGACTTTTTCCTGATTTCCCCGACCTGCGGCCACCCCATATAGAATTTTGCGTACGTAAGGCAAAAGTCATGTAGTCAGTAATGGTCAACTAGAATCTAGATACATTGGTCCTTGCTGCTTCGCCTGCACAGACAACACCCACAAGGGCGATACGAGGGTTATTGATTCGAAAGAGGCGGACAATGAGCGACGGGTGGCTGCTGTATCCATCATATTTTCTGCCACCAAAATGGAAGCAGTATTTGCAATCTAAAGCACATATCCCATTTCATCCCTGCTTGCTTTATGTGCCTCCAGGAATACCCTTCTAATGTTTCCACCCCTTCCAAAGCGCCAGTAAATCGCAACGCCAAAGTCTCTAACCAAACTTTGACTTTCAGCTTTCACACTTTACGAGAAAAATATTGTAATAACAGGGTGTCTACTCAAATTCCCTCTGAAAAAAAAATGCCCTCACAATTCCAGGATTTCTAAAGGTCGAATTTCTCTTAATACGGAGCCATTCAAGTACTAAGTATCGCATTTTTCTAAAACAATTCTGATCCTACATTCCTTCAAATCATTAAAAAATACAGCAAAACCCCCTTTAATTAACCATCTTTGAATGGTTGAATTGTATCAGGGTGTCCAGCCAGGGTGTCTAGTGATCAGGCAATTTGAAATTCCCGGTTTTTTCCCGATTTTTTCCCGGTCAAATATTTTTCCCCCGACCAAGTTTTATATGGCTTTTTG
Organism: Andricus curvator; assembly: GCA_932195095.1. NCBI lineage: Eukaryota > Metazoa > Arthropoda > Insecta > Hymenoptera > Cynipidae > Andricus > Andricus curvator. The sequence continues at coordinate 633,701 of CAKNYM010052949.1, read as the reverse complement.
TGATTTTTAAAAGTCAAAGTATACATAGAAATAGGAATTTTAACACAATATACATAGAAAAAATCTGCCCGCTGGGCGAGTATACTCTCATCGCGCGCTTCGGCGCGGCTCCCAAGTTTTAGCGCGCTTGAGGCGCGCACCTGTTGGAGCTCGCGCTTCGCGCTCGATCATTGTACATCCACCACATTTTTGCATAGGACTTTTGAAATTATAGGTCAAACCATCAAAAACTGAAATTTAATAATTGTGAATTCTCTTTTGTTAAAGCTCCTTCGGCTTTAACGAACACATTCTCATCACGAGTCTCGTGAGAAAAAAAGGTTAAAAGCAAGTTTTTAGATCTAATTTGAAAAGAATTTTTTTATCAAACATTTTATTGTACCTTGTGTCTTTTTAAATAACATAGTTATTCGTGATGAATAACTATGTTATTTAAAAAAACGGTCGAAATAAAATTCGCTGTGAGGAAATACTCCAATGCACTGAATATACATATACATATAGACTTGTGTCTTTTTGTCCAAAAATTTAATTTGTTTATTTGTAATTTTATTTTTCACGATTGAAAAAAAACTACGCCTCTTATCAAGAAATGATTAATAACAAATTTGTAGCTTTTTTTTGGGTGAACAGCTTTTGTCTATTTATTTTTTTCGTGGCTTGTGTCGTTTTTCGTGAGGATAAATTGTTCGAATTTCCGAGTACTACGAATAGCCGTACATAGAATTTTCAAATCTTGAAAAAAATGGTCTCAAAAATTTTGAAAATGCTATAATTTTTTGAATTTTTATCCAAAATAGCTGGCTAAAGAACTTGTCCTTTTCTCTTAGGTTTTAAAAAAGTGTGCCAAAGCTGAATCCAATCAGATCATTTTTTCGAAAGTTATCGTGCCTACAGACAGACTACAGACAGTCAGCTTCTTAAATATCGTTTTTTTCTGACTCACAGGGTCTCAAAACGTGCAGATTCAATGAAAAACGACTAAGTTAAATTTCACATAAAACCAGTACCTTCTTATAAGAATGAGAATGTAAAAAATTTGATCTTTTCTTTATTTGGTAATGTCATTTTTCACGATTAAAACCAAAACCACGCGTCCTATAAAAAAATAATTTATCACAAATTTGTTGATTTTTCATTATTTTTTGTGAGGTCAAAATTTGAATTTTCGATTTTTCAAGAAAACACAAAAAGTTGTTATGATAATCTTGTAGGTACATAGAATTTTGAACTCTTAAAAAAAATGGTCTCAAAAATTTTCAAAATGCTCTTACTTTTTGAATTGTTATCCAAAATAGCTGGCTAACGAGCTTGTCTTTTTCTTTTAGGTCTTAAAAAAGTGTGCCTACACACTGCAGACAGACTACAGAATACAGACAGGCACCTTCGTAAAAATGGTTTTTTCTGACTTGTGGATCTCAAAACGTGGAGATTTGATGAAAACCGACTAAGTCAGATTTTACATAAAACCAATACCTTCTCTTTAGGATGAGAATGTAAAAAAAATACATAAATCGGTACTTAGAATAAGCATAGGAAGGAACCTTGCGACTGTAGATAAAGTGGAAATGGAATAAAAAGAAGATAAAGTAAAAAAAAGTAGATTTTTCGATCAAATACAAAAAATTCCCGGCCCTAAACTAAATTCTCGGGGTTTTCCCGTTTTTTTCACGGTCCAATGAAATTCCTGGGTTTTTCCCGGTTTCTCCCGGTCCGCTAGACACCCTGCCAGCGATTCTTCGGAACAAAATTCAAGGTTTTTTCCAGGTTTTCCAGGTCAAGAAGTCAAGTTTTTCCAGGTCTCCTTTTTTTTACATCAAATAACAAAAAACCCGTTTGTTTGTTATACATGTAAAAAATTAACCATTTAATTTTTTATTGGCGAACAATTTTTAAAGAAAGAAGAACCAAAAAAAAAAAAAACAAATTCTTAATTTTGTGTGAACATAAGTTGCCTTTATGAAATCTTTGGACATATTTTTAAACCTTTGTAAAGTCTTTGAAATCCTTGAAATCTTTTTAATCTTTATGAAATCTTTGTGAATTCATTGAAATCTTTTGAAGTATTTAAAATTTCTGTAAAGTCTTTGAGAAACCATTTGGAATCTTTAAAATTTTTTATAAAATCTTTGGGAAATTTTCCGCAATCCTTATGAAATATTTGTGAAATCTTTTTTCAATCTTTGTTTATGCAATCCTTTGTGTTCGTTTGAAATTATTGAAATCTTTTGAAATCTCAAATTTGTTGAATCTTTTTGAAATCGTTTAAAATCGTTGAAATGTTCTGAAATCTTTAAAATCTGGTGTACTGTACCCTTGTTGAAATCTTTGAAATTCTTGAAATAGTTTGAAATTCTTATGAATTCTTTGAAATATTTCTGCAAGTTTATGTATGCGTTTGAAAACACTGGAATATTGGAAATCTTTGTAAAATCTTTTGAAATCGTCTAAAAAAAATTTGAAATCGTTAAAATTTTTTGAAATCTTTGAAATATTTTGAAATCCTTACTAATTCTTTGAAATATTTGTGAAATCTTTTGTCTTTGTTCGAAAGTATTGAAGTATTTAAAATCTTTGTGCAATATTTCGAAATATTCTAAAATCTTTGAAATGTTTTGAAATCTGGTGTACTGCACCGTTGTTGAAATTTTTAAAATTCCTGAAATATTTTCAAACCCTTATGAATTCTTTGAAATATTGGTGAAATCTTTAGTATTTGTTTAAAATCAGTGGAATATTTGAAATCTTTGTGAAAACTTCTAAAAACATTTTAAATCGTTAAAAATCTTTGAAATGTTTTGAAATCTTTGAAATCTGGTGTTCTGAAATCTTTGAAATTCTTGTATTCTTTGGAAACCTTTATAATTTTTTTATGAATCTTTAAAACATGTGCAATCTTTATGAAATCTTTTGAAATCTTCTAAAAAATTTTGAAATCGTTTCAAATCTTTGAAATGTTTTAAAATTTAGTTTACTATAACCTTTTCAAAACCTTTAAAATCCTTGACATCTTTTGAATGTTTTAAAACCTCCTTGAAATCTTTTTTAAATCTTTGTGAAATGTTCAAAATCCTTTTAAATATTTTAACATTTGATTCTGAAACTGAATTAACATCGAACTATTAAAGTCTGTTCATTGCAATCTATAAAATAATTGGTACAGTTTACAAAAAGTGCCTTGAACTCTCTTTATTTATTCTGTAATAAACAAAAGATCAATTATATCTTGATAAATAAAAAACTTTTCAGTAACAAGATTTCTTCTAAAGGAAATGTTTCTTTCATAATAGACTAAAAGATTTAAATTACTCTTCGTATTTCAATAAAATAGCTGTTTTAAAAGCAAAACAAAAATAATAATTCAAATTCAAGGTTCTCGTGTAAAATTCAAGAAGATTTCCAGGTTTTCAAGGTTTTCAAGATCGCTAGACACCCTGTGTATTAACTAAACTGATTAAATAATGGGAATATCCGTCAAAGTAGGCACCATGCGGCTAAAAAAAGAGTGTTTTGTAGCCTATTAATACGTTAATTAAATCTTTCACACCTCCCCCTCCCATACTTTCCCTCATATAATCCCCCCTAAGCCCCTACTTGTCCCTCTATTCCCCTAATTCTCCTCCCCATACTACCGCTACGACAGCACACCTCATTTCCCCTGCCCCTCTCACATCACTTCCCCCACCTCCCCCCAAACCCCCGTAATTTGCCACCACTCATTCCCCCTCACTTCCCCTGTGGCCCCTCTCCTCATTTCTCCTATCTTTCACTGCTTCGCCTCTCCTCATTTCTCCTCCTTCCCTTTTGTACCCTCCCCTAATTTCCCTACTTACCCCGCCTTAATTCTCTCTACTTCCCTCCTCTTATTTTCCCTTCATTTTCCTACATTTATTCACCTCACTTTCCCTACTACCCCTGCCTTCATTCCCCCTACTTCCCCTGTTCTTATTTCTCCAACTTCCACCTCTCCCATAATTTCCCCACCTGGGAAAAAAGTACGACGAACGGACGGACAACCCCCAAAAAAGATTATTTTTCAACCAAAACAGTTGCATTTTTACCCAAAAAAAGATTGAATTATTACCAAAAGAGATGAATTTTCGAAGCAAGAAAGAAGAATTTTTAACAAAAGAGTTGAATTTTCATCCAAGAAAGATTATTCAGTCAAGCAAGTATGAAAATTTCAACCAAATAGTTGAAAAATCATGCCAAAAAGACAAATTTTCTACAAAACATTTGAAATTTTTATCCGAAAATATGAATTATCAACAAAAAAGTTCATTTTTAATCAAATTGTTGAATTTTCAAGCCAAAAAGATTAATTATCTACAAAACAGTTCAACTTTTAATCCAAAAATATGAATTTTCAACAAAAAAAAGCTAATTTTCAATCAAATAGTTGAATTTTCAACAAAATAATTGAATCCTCATTCAAAACAGATTCTGTACCATTAAACCATTTCCCTTTCAGGGTAGGCGTGACACTACCCGATTCGGGTAGTGTTTCTAGGTTTTTCTTGTAGTTATAAATAACTACAAGTGTGGGCTCACCACACCCACGATGTGCCAACAGCACTCATGTCAGTATTCTTGAATGGTCACCCATCCAAGTACTAACCGCGTCCAACGCTGCTTAACTTCAGTCATCTGACGAGAACTGGGTTTTTCCAAAAAATGAAAATATGAATTTTCAAAACAAAAAAATTAATATTCATCAAAATAGTTGAATCCTCATCCTAAACAGATTAATTTCCGAAAAACGAAAATATGAATTATTATCATAAAAGTTAATTTTTAACCAAATAGTTGAATTTTCTAGCAAGTTGCTGAAATTTATGAATATGAATTTTCAACAAAAAAGTTAATTTTCAATCAAATAGTTGAATTTTCAACAAAACAGTTGAATCCTCAACCTAAACAGATTAGTTCCCGGAAAACAAAAATATGAATTTAAAAGAGAAAAGTTAATTTTCAACTAAATAGTTTAATTTTTAATAAAATTTTTGAATTGTCCACCTTAAAAGATTAATTTCCGAGAAACGCAAATATGAATTTCAACAAAAAAAATTCTTTTTTAACCAAATAGTTGTAATATCAAGTCAAAAAGACGAATTTTCTACAAAAAAGTTGAAATTTTAACCCGCAAATATAATTTTTCAACAAAAAATTAATTTCCAATGAAACAGTTGAATCCTTAACAAAATAATTGAATTATTAACAAGAACAGATTAATTTCAGAAAAATGAATCTTCAACAAAAGTAATTTTGCAACCAAATAGTTGATATTTCAAGCTAATAAGACCAACTTTCTACAAAACAGTTCAAATTTTAACCCGGAATTATAAATTTTCAACAACAAAGTTAATTTTCAATCAAATAGTTGAATCCCCCACCAAGACAGATTAATTTTCAACTAAACAGTTACATTTATAACCAAAACAGATGAAATTTCTACCAAAAGAGATAAGCTTTTCAACCAAAAAGACGAATTTTCAACCAAATAGTTTGATATTTCAAACTAATAAGACCAATTTTCTACAAAACAGTTCAAATTTTAACCCGAAATTATGAATTATCAAAAAAAAGGTAATTTTCAATCAAGTAGTTGAAATTTCAACCGAAACAGATTAATTTTCAACCAAACAGTTGTATTTTTATCCCGAAAATATAAATTTTCAACAAAATAGTTGAATCCTGAACCTAAACAGTTTAATTTCTGAAAAACGCAAATAAGAATTGAAAAAAAATAACTTTAAGCCAAACAGTTGACTTTTCAACCAAATAGTTGATTTCAAGCTAAAAAGAAGAATTTTCTACAAAATAGTTAAATTTTTCACCCAGAAATATGAATTTTCATCAAAATAGTTCACTTTCAAAATAGTTACATTTTTTATCAAAATAGTTGAATCTTCAACCAAAACATAAATTTTTAACCAAAAAGTTGGATTTATAACCAAAAAGACGAATATTTAAAAAAAATTGAATTTTTAACCAAGAAAGATTTTTCAGTCAAGAAAGAAAAAAATGCAACCCTAATTAAATTTAATATTACAACTTCTTAAACAAATTTAAACAAGCTCAAAAAAAACTCCCTGGTTTTTCCCTGACCAACAAAATTACCTGACACTTCAAGGTTTTCCAGGCTTTCCAGGTGAGTGGAAACCCCGAATAACTTTGATTTTAACATGAATTATCGTCAGTAAACTTAAAAATATAGACTAATATAATTATCTTTAAATCTAAATTAGTGAAATTTCACTAATTACAATACTTTTAACAATTTTTGGGACGTACCATAACTATCTTATTCTGGCAAGAAGAAAAGGAGGAATAGGTATAAATATTCTTAAGTTGATTTTAAAAGTTCTCAGAGTAGTTCGAAATGGAATATTATGTTGTGTACTTTTCGTTTTACTTTGTTAAGCACTTCATGTACTACTTTCGCGTTATCTGTAAGGAACTCGTGAGATCTAAAGATCCGCTTAGTTTCAGGGTATTGACTATCCTTGAAACTCATTAGTAAGTTTGCCAAGTGTTTCACCAAACTAATCAGATTAGACTGTATCCTCAATTACAGTTTTTAGGACTAGATCCTATAAAAACTATCGGTTCGGTAGGAAAATTAATTATTCATGATTATAAGGAACACACACCTTTAGATAAAAACATAACATCTAACAGAGACAAGTACCGGGAAATATTTTCACTATCAATTTGATTTACATAGAGAAGGTTTATCATGCTATATGACAGTTCGCAACCTACAATAATTATATGTCGAGCAAACAAAGAAATTATTAATGCATGCACTGAATTCGAAACTTTATCAACCATTGAGGGTTCGGATCGACTAGAAGGCTTAAAAGAAGTCGCATGCAATTTCGAAAAAAAGTCCGCAAAAAGTCACATCAAATTTTTAAAAATAATGAAAAACAGCAGTATCAGACACTAAATGACGGAAATAATATAAGTTTATTTGTTAAGGAATATAGAGTACATAACTCTCATTTATTTTCAAATATTCTTTCCACAATCAAAATAAAATTTAAAGTTGAAACAATTTTTTAATAATAGCCATTCAGCTTAAAGGATTCTGAGTCTTGTTCTGAATCTTTGTTTCAAATATTTCTTTCTGAACTTTGAAACTTGTCAACTTGAATTATTTTAGAATGAGAGAAGTTTATAATGAACATTTTATTGAACATTTTAAACTACAGATGACTTCTAAACTCGAAGATTATTTTTGAATCAAACAGTTGAATTAAAAAAAAATAATTTTCAACCAAATAGGTGTATTTAAAATCAAATATTTAAGAACTTTCAAGCAAATGACACGAACTTTTTAACAGATTATAATTGCAGTTTCAGCGAAATAGTTGAATTTTCAACCCACAAAAATAATTTTGTACAAAAAATAAAAACTTTAACCAAATAGTTAAATTTGAAGAAAACAAAATTTCAAGCATAAAAAATAATTTTTTAGCAGACAGTTGAATTTACACCAAAAAACGTTAATTTTCAACCAAGAAAGATTTATTTTTAACCAAAAAAGATGACTTCTTCACCATAAAATATGAATTTTCAATCCATAAGGATGAATTTTCTATCCAAAAAGGCGAATGTCCTACAAAAAAATTAAATTTTCATCCAGATAGTGGAACTTTTAACCAAAAAGAATGAACTTTCAAACAAAAATAGTTGGATTTTTCTATTGGGTTCCATTAATTTAGTTCGCATTTAAGCGAAAAAACGAGAAAAGGTGAAGTTTCTTGAAAACAGGAAAAAGGAAAAGAATTTTTTTTTAAGGAGGAAAAATGAGAATAGGGAAAAGAGTGCGAGACGGTAATTGAATTTGAAATTAACAGATTTTAAAACGTTTTCGGCTTAAAAATGTCCAACTGTTAAGGCTTGCAATTTGAAAAAATTAAAACTCTAAATACAGATTCATGAAATTAGAAATTGTTCAATTTCAAACGCTATTAATTTAAAATTTTCCAATTATAAAGCTTGAATAAGAAATTATTTAATTTTTAAGGTTCTCAATTAAAATGATACAATTCTTTTTCGAATCGAATTTCAATTTTAAAAGTTTCATTGTACTTACAATTGAAAATAAGTACAGGGAACTTCTGAGAAAAACGGAAAATAGTCGCATTTAAAAAAAAAATAGTCGAAAAAGTCGCACGATCCGAGCCCTAACCTTTCGTTTCTTTAAGTCTGCGTCAAAGAGAGACTGCACGTCACGAATTGGCGCTGTAATAATTCCAGAACATTTTGAAACTTGTTATAATTTTTTTAATTTGAAATAACAAGTTATTCTAACATGAGAACCTGCGAGCGAGTCAGAATTTGACTATAAAGGCTGAGTCATAGAGCTTGATTCCATTATGCCTTACAATGAAGGTACAAGGTGCGCTGTGCAAATCAGGCGGAGAAAATGTAATATTCTTACTGAATAGAACTTAACTTATTGTTAATGAAAGAGGTTCAAAATAATGGCTTCTTCCTTTGAACTTATTGCAAGGAAAATTCAGACCTCACAGTCCAAAATGCTTTCAAAATAGGGGAAATACGGTGATTTTTCACGAAACTATGGGAATAATAAGAGAATAAATGTTTAAATAAAATTAATATAGGTACCATATTCCTAAGATTTCAAGTCAAAATATATTCAATTTTCAAGAAAATAGTGAAATTTTCAACCAAGATGAGTTTTCTACAAAACGAGAGGAATTTTCATTCCAAAAATGTTTTCTAAAACATTCGACTTTTAAACCGGAAAATATCAATTTTAAACCGGAAAATATCAATTTTAAACCGGAAAATATCAATTTTAAACCGGAAAATATCAATTTTAAACAATAAGGTTAAAAGGTTAATTTACACCCAAAAATAAATCATTTTTAACCAAATGGTGGAATTTAAAAAGAAATCATTTACAACCAAATAATTCAAGTTCAATTTTTCATCAAATAGTTGCATTTTCAAGCAACAAAGATGAATGTTCCAACCAAAAAATGGAATTTTCAACAAGAGTTGAATTTTCAACCAGAAAAAGAAAAAAAATTCAACCAAACTGTTGAATTTTCAATCTGAAAAGACGAATTTTTTTACAAATAATTACATATTTAACCGGAAAATATTATTTTTCAACGAAAACGTTCATTTTCAACAAAAAAGTTCATTTTCAACAAAATAGTTCAATTTTCAACAAAACAGTTGCATCCTTAACCAAAACAGGTTAATTTTCAATAACAAGTTACATTCTCAAATAAAAAAAGATGAAATTTATACTAAAAGAAATAAATTTTCAAGGCAGAAAGACAAATGTTCTACAAAACAGTATAATTTTCAAAAATGGAATAGTTAAACAAAAAAGTTAACATTCAGAGATCAATTTTCAATAAAAAAAAAATAATTTTCTACTTAAAAAAACACGAATTTTCAACAAAACAGTTTGATTTTTCAATACAAAAATATGAATTTTGAACAAAAAAGATAATTTTCAAACGAATAATTTAATTTTCAACAAAATAGTTGAATCCTCAACCTAAGCAGATTAATTTCCGAAAAACTAAAACATGGATTTTCAACAAAACAGTTAATTTTCAACCAAATAATTGAATTTTCTACAAAATTGTTGAATTTT
>CAKNYM010052949.1:571248-609320 GCA_932195095.1 Andricus curvator | reverse complement strand
TCTTACCCTTTGAACATCTACATTTAAACATCCATTTTTCTCCGTGTTGTCTTAAATTATTGCATAGAATTCCGTAATATTTCGTTAAATGCTGCAGAACGGCCTGCTTCTTGATTTTATTTTAAAAAAAAGTTAAAATCGACAAAAATGGACTTGGTTTCACGAACGAAGCAACCTAAACCTGACTCTTCGTACGGAGTAACCGTAACCTGATTCTTTATACGGACTTACCCGAACTTGATTCCATATTTCATGGAGCAGTCGATATTGATCCTTCTGTATAAGTTATAATTTTCTTTCAAACATATCAAATAAATTTTTCTTTTTTTTTTAGCTTTTGGGGTCTGCTTAGTATGAAATTCTAATTAATTCGGCAAACGTTTCGGCCACAAATGAAGTCCTTTTTCATGCATTATGATTGAGGGCAAATGCCTTCTATTTTTTAACTTAATTAAATTCTGCGTTAAAATTGTGCACATATGAAAGAAAATGCATCAACAAATCGCTGTCTGGCCCGTTAATATTCGTATTTTTAAAGGAAAATGTGTTTTTCTTTTCGAAATTTTTCATAAAGTCCCCATTAAAGACAGATGGCCCTAAGTTTTTACAAGTGGCACTGAAGAGGCCCCATTTGTGGACGAAACGTTTGCCGAATTAAATAGAATTTAACACTAAGAAAAATTCATTTTATATTATTTTAGAGAAAATATGTTTTCAATCAAATTTAAGATGGAATTCAATAAATTATGATTTTATTGTAATACGTAAACTTTTATTTTTCTCTAAATCTCAATCTGCTAAAAGTATGCCGCTAATTCGAATTTACCGAGAGTTGATTTGATGAAGAAATTATGGTAATATAGTACATATAATCATGTAGTGCGAAAAGGGTTGATTAAGTGCAGTGATAGAAGTACTGTAATTAAAGTTGTGTTGGGGATATAATTGTTAAGGGCGAATGCAATTATTTATAGAAATATATAAGGAGATAACATGACTTACTGAAATACGCCAAAAAATTTATTAACATTTAACACACGTTTTCTTAATATTTTCTTTCTTTTAAGTGAATGATAATACAACTGAGGCGTCAAAAGCAAAACCATGCTTATCCAGCTACAGCCTTATATTTAAATATAATTTGTATTTTTTAAATTCGGTTTTCAATCCAGAAGAACGAATTTTAAACAAAACAGTTGAATTTTCGAATAAAAGATTACTTTTTAACCAAACAATATAATTTTCAACAAAATAGTTGAATTGTTAAACAAATTTTTGAAGTTTCAACCAACAAAGATGAAATTTCTACCAAAAGAGATGAATTTTAAAAACAAAGAGAGGAATTTTCAAACAAGAAGATTAATTTTCTACCAAAACAAAAAATTTTCAACAAAATACATGAATTTTCAAACAAAGGGTTGATTTTCCAACTAAAAAAAAATCTTAATCAAAAACGGAGAAGCCGGAGGAGAAAATAATTTTCAACAAAAAAAAAACGAATTTTCAACAAAATAGTATAATTTTAACCTAAAGACGAATTTTCAACTAGAATGATTAATTTTCCATACAAAAATACAAATTTTCAACAAATAAAAATTTTTTAGTCAAGAAAGAAAAAAAAGTTTCTCCAAACTGTTGGATTTTCAACTCCAAAGACAAATTTTCTGTAAAATAGTTAAATTTTGAAACCGAAAATATGAATTTTCAACAAAAAATGATTTTTTAACTATGTACTGCAGCCTTCACCAAGTCGTTCAATTTTCAACCAAGAAGTAATAATTGAATCCTCAACCAAAGAAGATTTCAGTTGAATTTTCAACACAAAAGCATGATTTTTCAACATAAATTTTTCAACATTTCATTTTTTTCATTTTTCAACATTTTCTACCAAAATAGATGAATTTTCAACAATGTTTAAAGAAATAATATTAGTTTTATACCAAAAAGGCGAATTTTCAAATGAAAAGGATCAATTTTCTACCAAAAATGGAAAAGTTACATTTTCAGTTTAAAAAATTAATTTTAAACATAAGAAAACGAATTTTCAACAACATTGTTAAATTTTCAACAAAAAATCTCAACTTTCAACAACAAAATAAATTTTCAACTAAAATGACAAATCTTCAACGGAAAAATGACTTTTTTAACATAGTGCTTCAACCTTCACCAAGTAGTTCAATTTTCAACCAAAAAATATCAATGTTCAATGAATAATCTAATAGTAGATATTTCAATCATGAAAGATTTTAATCTTAAATCAAAAACAGTTGAATTCAAACAAAAAAGACTAATTTTTCAACGCAAAGTTAATTTTCTACCAAAATAGTTGAATTTTCAACTCAAAAAGACGAAATTTCAACAAAACAGTTGAATTTTCAATCAAAAAGAATGACTTATCAACCAAATTGTTGAATTTTCTACCAAATAATAAAATGTTTAACTAAAAATATAATCTCAGAAGGAAGACACTGCAAAACTTCAAATTTAAAATTTCCTAATTTTTCCCTGGCCAATGTTTCATTTTCCCTGACCATTATAATATTAAAAAACCAGAATATTATAACATTTTTAACATAGAATCTTTTATAAATGGAATAAAACTATCATAAAGTAAATTCCTAATTTATTATCCTTGCCAGTTATTTAAACTTTCATAGAAATTCCATAACTTTTGATAGATTTTTTTTCAAAATCCCAGACTTTTCCTGATCAATATTCCCTGACATTTCCCTGATTTCCAGGTTTTCCCTGACCTACGGCCATCCTGGTTGGATTAGTCAGGTTAATGCCCATTTTTTATCAATTACCTATTCTGCGAGAATTCGGACGAAAGAACTATTTTTGGGACTCTAACTACACCAGAGACTCCATAGATGAACAATCTCGGGGGTTGCCTGAAAATTGCCTTGTTCATATAACGTGTACAGCGAAGCGTAAACAGTCAGGGCCGCATGAAACGTTTCCATAATATTGCGCAATCTACTTGACTGAGTAGTATAGTGCATGCGTCCCTTCAGAGGCGGAGTCGCAACCGTCTCTCGCCCTGCCCCCTGAGAAACTGTGGGGACCAGCAATTCTAGGAATTCATATAACGCGTTCGATCGCGCGTTCCAATAGCGAGTCTCTGGTGTATTATAGTTTTTTATATAAAAAGGCTGCGCCAACTTAGCCTCCGCGCCAACTTACCCTCCTCTCCCCTGCGCTTAGAAAACTAAGGTAGTTTCTTACAGAAATAAACTGAAATAGTTTGGTAAAATCTCTTTGAAAAAAAAAAATGTTAAAGATTGCCATCCATTCAAGTCACCTTTCAGCTAAACTGACACGTTACGACACAAAGTATATCCTTCAGTCTGCGCCAGGGTTAGTCACGAGCTCTTTTCTATGCATAACTATAGGATTAGTATATCGCAATTTTTGATAGAAACTCAGGATAGTAGTTTATTATATAGTCTAGTCGTGAACTTTCTTTGTAAACAAAGAACAAGAGTGTGGGTGTCAATCAGGTTACTCATGTAGTTTGCTGTTATCAACAAGTAATTAGTGATTGCATTTACGTCAGTCAATACTGTTGAAGTGCAGTAGCACACGTATGCGATGAAAGAAGATTTTAATGTGGGTAGACTCAAGTCGTTGCACCCCATTTGCATAATAGGTATTCCATAGGGGATTTATGCTCCCTCTTCTGAAGAACATGCGGTAACGTATGGAAACTTTATCTGGCACTGCCGTGCAGAGTAATAATCATTTGCAACTGCTGAAAAGTTGCTTAAGCTGCGAGTCGGAGAAATTCATGGGTCATTTGAATATGAGATGTTTTCAGAATGTTATTCCAGAAAATGCATGCACACTTGCCCAGTTGTTTCATGCATGTACTTGAAATTCTAAGCATTCAAAATTCAAATGAACGACATTTTTATTGGTCGTTTCTTAAACTGAAAATATCATTTTTCTGTTTTTTCAAATTAAGTTTTTAACTAGCTTTGAAAAATCGTTGGAGGATGAACATGTGCAACTTATAGATCATAATAATATCCAGAAAAAAGTTGTAAATACGTTCTTACAAAATACAAAAAAGAGTTGAGAAGATTACTTATTTCACGAGAATTCCATAATACTACATATATTGCGCTTCTAATTGCAAATTTATGTTAAATTTCTGAAAACATCACATTTGTCATTGTACCAACAGCAATACAAATGAACAAGAAATACGTTTTCACTACCAGAAATTCATAATTATGCACTAAAACATTTCCGCAATAGCTTTTGACTTCTATAAATTCAATTAAATATGATTATTGAAATTTTCATTGACACGACCAAATCATGGTTAAGTTGGGGAATTGAACAGAATTCAGAAGCAATATGACTTATTTTGTATGTGTTATCATGTCGGTACCCCTCTTGGCATTCAAAATATTCACAATGTTTATTTAAAAGCTTATATTTCCTACAAAAGGTGGTAAAAGATTTTTATATTTTGCAAAATTACGCGGAATTAATACAAGTTTAACATGTTCCTCCTTTAGCAGCTCAAGACTTCCTACTGATAAAAATACATTAGACAACTTTAAAGAAGTTGAAAGCACAAAAAATAGATAAACTGCATAATTTGAAAGTTGTTACTTTTGATTTTATCCATTTTTAATTCTTTCAGCTTTTCTTGATTTTTTTCTAACTGTATTTCTATCAGTAAACAGTTTTGATATATTTAACTGGGTCCCGAATGATAATTTTAAATTCCCGGTCATTTCCCTGATTTCTAGCGATCAATTGTTAAGTTTTCGCGCTCAATTTACAAGACTTTAAAAGATTTGAATGATTACAAACGATTCTAAAATATTTTGGAACAGGGAATTTAAAAAAAAAAAATTATAATTCTGAGCTGAAACATCAGATAAGTTTCGGCAATAAGAAATAAAATTCTAAATTTGAACAGGGATTTTTTTCAAATTCCCTTCTTCTAAATCTGAATTGAAATCATTTTCCAAAATTCTCGTTCCATGTCAAAAATTCTTCGTTCCATTTCAAAAAATATTTCTTCACGAAAATTTCCTGACCTATGAAGAGTCAATCATAATTCGCTACGGAAATCCACTGTTCAAACATGAAAGTTGTAATTCTTTACTTTTTCTACAAGTTGATAGAAGAAAGTTTCAAATTATGGCAAATTTTGATTTGCAAAAAAATAATTTTTAAATTCAAAAAAATTTTGATTTACAACCAGGAATCCTCAAGATCTGACGAATTCTGATTTGGAACAAAATTACTTGTGAAAATGGAAGTAGGCTATTATTGCGCCCAACGTTTCAATTATTTTCCAAAATTATCCGTTCTATGTTAAAAATTACCTGTTCCAAGACAAAATTTTAATTCTTTACGATATTCCCTGTCCCGAACTCAAAATTATATTTATTTACAAAATTTTCTATTATAATTTTTTAGTACATGTTAAAAATGGCCTGTCATAAGTAAAATTATAACTCTATGAATCTAATCTAAATTTAGAGCTTAGACTCTAAATGTGGTCCAATAGAAAAGAAGAAAGCTATGTTCGATGTTAAACATAGTTTATATAACCTCGTTTATTGAAAGTTGAAATTATAATTCTTCACGGAAACTCCCTATTCTAAAGTAAAAACTACAATTTTTTAAGAAAATTCAAAAGTCCCAAAGTAAAAAATCTAATTCTTTGCGGAAATTGCCTATCATAAAGTCAAAATTATATTTCTTTACTGATATTTCCTGTCCTAACTCAGAATTAAAAATCTTTTAGAATAATTCCTGTCTCGAAGTCAAAATTATCATTCTTTACTGAAATCCCGCCACAAATATTTTTTTCATAAATTTTCAGAAACTTTTGTTTTTTCACAAATTTCCTGTTCCAACTCAGAATTAGAGTAATAAAATAAATTAAAACACTTTTAATTTGTATATTAGTACATTGGAGAGTAAAATCCTTGTCACTGAATGAAATTCCTGGTCATTTTCCGATTTTTTCCCGGAGAACAAAAGTCCCCATCTTTTCACAGTTTTCCCGATTTCTCGGTAAGGTAGGCAATACAAAAATTATTATTTGGAAAAAATGCTATCTTTTAGTTTTTGTTCCCTTTGGGCTTGATAATTTTTCTCCATTATATATTTTTCCGCTGGAAGGCCTCAAATAGCGGAAAAAATTCTATAGTCATTTTGAAAGGGGTTTTCAAAATTTTTGTTAAAAACAGTGGTCTGTCAAATATAAAATTATCTCTTATGGATCAGTATATAAAAACCTGTGAAAATTTGGAGAGACTTTTCGAACCTTCAAAAACTTGGTAAATTCTGCTAACAATATATTTATTCTGTTGATTTCAATACAAAATTATTTAATTACTAATGTTTCAAATTCAAAATTGTTCAACTTGAATTGCTTTCAATTTCAAAAATTTATGTATCGAGACGGGGAAAGTCCCAGACGATTGGAAAAAAGCGATTATCGTACCAATATACAAAAGAAAGGGAGATAAAAACAACTGCAGTAATTACAGAGGTATCAGCCTACTAAGTACCGTAAGTAAAATATACTCAAAAATACTTATTCGTAGGGTAATGGAAATCACAGAAGAAAAGATATGGGAAGTCCAAAGTGGTTTTATGCCAGGAAGATCATGTACAGATCAGATATTTAGCCTAAGACAGATCACAGAAAAAAGCTTGAGAGTAGGAAAGAAAGTTTTCTGTGCATTTATTGACCTAGAAAAAGCATTCGACACGGTAAATAGAAGTAAACTTTGGGAAGTTCTTAAAGAGTACGGAGTAAATGGAGGGCTCCTGCAGGCAATAAAAACAATATATACAGGTAGTAAAGCGAGCGTAAGGGTAAACGGGAAACTGAGTGACTGGTTCGATATTACGCAAGGCGTGAAACAAGGATGCGTTATGTCCTCGTGGCTATTTATCATATTCATGGATAAGTGTCTAAGAACTGCACTCTTCGACGAAGAAGGTGTAGATCTCCAAACAGTTAAGGTACGTGGGTTAGCTTTCGCAGATGACAAGATTGTTATGGCAGAATCAGTCGAGGACTTGCAAAGAATGTTGAATAAACTTCATACAAGCATGAAGGACATGGGACTCAAAATTAACGTAAATAAAACAAAAATCATGATGTTTGAGGGAAAGAGTGAGAAAACAATGTGCAACATTGTCCTAAATGATGAGAGATTAGAACAAGTTGACAAGTACGTATACCTAGGTAGTCTATTCACTAGCGACGGAAAAATAGATGGGGAGTTAGATAGGCGCATAAATAAGGGTAAACAGGTTATCGGTAGAGCAGGGTCCATCCTAAAAAATAAAAACATATCAAAAAAAGCTAAAATGGCCATACACAATTCTATATTCGTACCGACTGTACTATACGGTAGCGAGACATGGACCTGTCAAGAAAAGGACAGGAGTAAAATTAACGCGATCGGCATGAAACCTCTGCGCATAATATGCGGGAAAACACTGATGGACAAAGTCCGAAACGAGACAATCCTCAAAGAATGTGGTGCAAAAGAGACAATAGTTGACACATGGGAAAGAAATCAGTTAAGATGGTTCGGACATCTTGAAAGAATGAAAGATGAACGACTGACCAAACAAGTGTATAAAGGTAAAGTAAATGGCAGAATGCCCAGAGGTAGACCGCCGAAAGAATGGTTAGAATCTGTAAATGAGACATTAATCCGTAGAGACATAAGAAGCCATAGAAACACAAGAGCTTGCATGAAAAAATGCATGGACGTGAAGGAAGCCAGAGTAGTATGCCAGGACAGAAAAGTGTGGCGACAAATAGTTTGGAAACAGAGTGACAGTAGAATGAATGACGCCTGAAACAAAGATCTTGGATACTAATGGGCCCAAGTGGAGAACCATACATAACAATTTCGTGAGGCTCTTCACTTGGGGTGATCACTAGAGAGATTGATCAGCAACCTGGGTCGGAGCAGTGTTGCGGAATAAACGTGTCATTTAAATAAATAACACGAGAATTCCAGATCAATCTAAAATATATATACCTAACACTTATATACCTATCTACCTCATACCTATATGCCTACCTAATTTATACCTATACATATACCTATATACCCATATGCACACTACTATTCTCCAACCGAGCAAGTCACGCCTACCCCGAAAGGGAAATGGCTTAATGGTATAATAATAATAATAATAAAGTTTCGACCGCTTCAAGCTAAAAAGTGCCAAAACATTGAGACTCAATTTGAAATGGTACCATTTTAAACGTTTTAAATTTGAAATCGTCTATTGATATTTGTTTTTAAAGTTGTTTAAGCATTAAGGCTTACACTTTGCAATTTTACAATTTGAAACGACGTAAATTTAAAAGCAAACAATTTTATATGGATCTATTTTTAAAATCATTCAAGTTTAAAAGCTTTAAATTTAAAAGTGTTTAATTTTGAATAATTGAATCTGAAAATATTCAGTTCTGCATGCTTTCAATTTGAAATTATCCAATTATGCTGACTAATGAAATTCTGTGATTTTGGCATTTATTTCGAAACTTGGACTAATTTTGTAAACCTTTTATCAGGAAGAAAATTATACTTTTATTTTAATAAGCGTGTATCCAATCTATTTTATTAGAAAAATATTTAGGCTTCTCAGAAAATTGATTCGAATGATTTTTGTTAGGCTGAATATACAATCATGGGTCCTAAGGAATACTAAAGAAGAAATTCCAAAATAATTATGACACTGAAAGAGTCTCGGAAAGAGTACAACGTTTAGCCACCTTAATTTTATTTAAAATTAAAAAAAAATTAGGCTATCGACAGAAAATAGGGTATTATAGGGAACAATTTTAAATTCGAAGTAGTTAAAACCCAAGTGGAAATAAATAAATTGAAGGAGAAGAAAGATTACAGATCATAATTTTAAAGAACATTCCAAATTGTCAAATTTTAAAATAGTAGTCCTAAAAAATGAAAAATTCAAATTTGAAACATTCAAAATTAAACAAACTCTAAATCAAAACACAAACAATTGTATATTTTCAAAAAGGAATCCATTAATACAATTTAACACATTTTATTTTTTTTAGACCTTCAAACTTTAAACAATTTTAATATTTTTTGAACATTGAAACTTTTAAAATTGAATATTTTGAAACGCAAAACGTTCAAAATTAAATAATTTTCAGCAGGTTATGCTTATAATTGTACAATATCATTGTGAGCTTTCGAAATTTTATAGCTGTGAAGATTTTCCAAAATGAAAACCATTGTATTTAGAAATTTCTATCATTAAATGTTTTTAAAATAAAAGACTTTCAGTATGAAAACTAAATGTTTCAATTTAAAGTTTTTGAAAACATTCGACTCAAAAACAATCTTGAAATAAAAAGCTTTATTAACCATGTAGATGTCATTAATTCCAATTTTATCAAATGTGAAAAATGATAATCAGATAAATACTTGACATTCCAATTTAGACTAAGACGATAAGACACAAAAATTAGAAAGTTTCAATATTATCTGGCCTCATAATATCTCCCAAAAGCACTGAGTCATAAGAGAAATTTCTTCTTTTTAAATTTGCAAAAAAAACTCTGAAATAACAATTATTATAACGGTATAAAACAGCTGCGCTTTTATATGATAATACGAAAATGTTCAATGTTGAATTTTTTATATGATTTATCTGAAAAATAGTATTTCCTCATCGCTGTTATATTCAGTAGTCGAGTACTCGTATTTCTTGAATCAGCAATAAGTTTAAAAATAATTTTGGATGTCACCACTTCGAGCAAACGGATAGGTATTGATCGTCCCAAATTTACAGTAGAATATCAAGCCAGGATTAGTTACGAATATTAAATGTTAATGTCCGTACTTCGGTGGGGAATATGCGGATTCGAGCATTGCTAATAAAACCAACTTTATCACCATGTTCCTGAACCACTTGCTCTTTCCAGACGTACTTGCGTCAAACCAAATTTTAAATCGCAATCTTCAATAGTTTATATTTAACATTTGAATGAAATATTTAAAATTTTAATGTGGCGCATATACAATTTTTATACAATATGCAAAATGGACACCAAAAACTGATAAAAGCTCCCGTCCATTTCTCTGATTTTTCCGGTTTGTAACAAATTTTTGCGGTCATTAAAAATTGTCAAGTTTTTCAAAGCTGAAAATATTTCTTTTACATATATAAAGTATTCAAAACTAAATTACATAATGAAAAATTTGAAACTGTACAATTTAGAAGCAGTAGTTTATAGTCTTCAAAATATAAATTAGAATTAGGGAAGCTTCTAAAATGAGACAATCTCTAATTCAGAATCTCTTAACAATTTCTGTTCTTTCAAATTGAAAGCCATCAAAGTTAAAAAAATTTCATTTTTAAGGTATAAAATCTAAAAAACTACAGTACTGGGCTAGGGGTTTAACAAACCCTTCTTTGTTTAAACAATATTTTTCAGGGAAACTTTAGAATTTATTCACTTTCCTGCTATAATATTGCCGGCATTTCATCGTGTATTTCACAGATTTTAGAGAATTTTAAATAATTTCTAGTGAACTTTAGGGAATAAATGAAATAAAATGTTAAGGGACTTCTAGGGATTTTACGGGATCTCAGAGGATTGCAAAGATTAATTTTTTTTTCAATATTAATGAGAGATGAGAGTCATTTTATTTAATTATATTTTTTGCTTTCCCGAATTCTGAACTGAACACTCCTTTTAACTTGATGATTAGGTCATTAACAAACAAGTCATAAAATATTTCGCAAAGCCTAGCAAAACGTGACATCAAAACGCATGAGTTTCTGTTTTCCTCCTTATTTCGAACGCGCAAAAGATAGGAGCTAAAATACATAATATGCACATAATAAATTACCAGCAAGTGCAAGTTTCAGGGTTGTTGCAGAAATCGGATTTCCAAATTCCAAGACAAATCCAGGATTTCCTCAAATCAATTTTTTCAAATTAATTTAAAAGCATTACACAAAAAATTATTAGAACGTAACTTCATAAATTCCTATCAATCTGAACTTGTAAAATAAGCAAGAAAGTATTAAAATAATGATTAAAACTTCACAAAAAAATTTAATAAAAATTTCCCAGGCTCTTTTTTTAAATTCCAAGGCCTTTCCAAGTTTTCCAGGTTTTGTAGCAACCCTCAAGTTTGTAGGAAGATAAGGCGGAAAAATGGCAGTTCTATCATTAACAATACAAAAAATTGTTGTCTGATTTGAAATTACATCAATTTAGCTTCTTTTTCATAAAGCAAAAAGTACTCAGAGATGTGATGGCATATTACTGATGAAGAATGATAACCAGTTGACTCGGCTGATTACTAATTTTTTTGCGTAATATTTTAGAGACTTTGCTCAATGGAAGTAAAAGCGATAGGTGGAAGCTTAGTAACATTGTATGTACTTCAATTATAAATACTCTCTTATAATAAATTATTATTATAATAAAACGAAACCTCTTAACACTTTTTAATCAAACAATTTTAAATTAAATTCAGTAAAACTGCCAGGTTTACAATTTTAAACTTTTATAAATTGTACTCAGTTCAAAGACTCAGATTTAGTTTAAAAAATCCACGTTATCATTTTCAATACTCTAAATTGAAGAATGAATCAATACATTTTAAATTATTTTAATTTTAAGTAGTTTCAAATTAATAATTGTTCACTTGTTATTTATACATCAAAACTTGGTTTGTTTTGAAATATTTTGAAATATTCTCTTTAAATTATTTTATCAAAATCAAAACAAATAAAATTTCCCAGGAATTTCAAGAAAAATTTTTTATTATCCTAAAACATTTCAAAATCCTTAAAAAGTTTCAAAATTTTATTTCAAAATCTAAATCTCTTTTAAAATTATTTGAATTTTGCCTTAAAAAATTCTGCAAAATAAATAAAAAATTGCTTTAAAATCTTCTAGATTCTTTTTTGACAGTTATGGAGATCATTTGAAATCTTTTTAGATCTTTTTAAATATTCTCTTAAAATTAATATTTTAAAATAAAAATCATGTTCAATTTTCTTAGGAATCTGAAGAAAATTGTACGATTATTATGAAATCTTTCACAATTCTTAAAAAACTTCTACATTTTTTCTTCGAAATCTGCAAAAACCTATATTTTGTTTTAAATTATTTGAAATCATTGCAAGTTTTTTATTAATTTGGAATCTTTGGAAAACTTCTAAATAGCTCTTAAACTTATCCCATTTTTGCTAAATTAATAAGTCTTTAATTGCTATTTATACATAAAAATTCAACAATTTTACTTACAAATAAAAAAAAAATTTAATAGAAAAATTTTAATTGTAACGTTAAAAGTTTTGAATATTTCATTTATAATTGCTTGTTTAAAATGAACAGTCAAATATTGCTAAATATTAAATAATTGTTCTTTTTCTTAATTAAAATTTGTTTAATTGAATGGGTTCAAAATGGAATATTTTATATCAAACAATATTTGTATATTTTTTTTATTTTTAAACAGGATTTAAAATCGTCTTCTAAAATCAATTATTTTCACTGTTAACACTTAAAGTACTGTAAAATTTTAAAATTGATTATTTAATTTATGTTTCCAGTTGATCAACTAAAAACGTTTTTTATAAAAAAATGCAATTTCACACGCATTTCATTTTTAATTGTTTAAGTATTCGCTTTCAAACAGCATTTTACAATTCTTTAAATTATAAATGTACGCGTAAAAATGAAGATCTATCGTGAAAAAATTGTTTAAAAATAATATTTTAGAATTACATTTTAAAAAAAAGTTTAAATCGAACTTATCTTAAATTTGTAAAATAATTCCTCAAAAAAGAAAAAAAAAGATTATAACGTACTTATTAATAAAAATTTGACTCGAAAAACACATAGTATTTCTCTTTTTTACCGGGTAAAATACTGTTTTTAATTGAGATGGAATATTACAGCTATCATGCATAATGCAATGATAGCGTCACGCTTGCAATATTGTTTTCGTATGTCGCCGTTGATATGCACGATTCGAGGCAATCAAAATGTTTATTGCTCAGTATGGTAGATTCAAGAGTCTCGAATTCAATACCTATATACCTGGAAAGAAAAATTTGACTTAAAAAATTAATTTTATGTACAATTTACAGAATATTTTTATTCGTATTGAGACTCGCAGGCCTCGGACTCATTTAATAAATTCAAAATAGTGTCAATAGTAGCATAAATTTGGAAAAATAGTTGCAATCCTTTCCAGTCTTCAAAATTCCTTAAAGCTTTGAAATCCCTAAACCTTTCTAAATCCCTTGAAATTTGAAGAATCACTTGAAATCCCTAGAAATCTTACAATTTCTTTTGAAATCCTATATGAATAACTTAAATATGGTAAAATCTCTTAAAACCTCTGAAATCCCTTGAAATTAGATTTAATTTTTTTTCTCAAGTGCTCTATAAATGCGTCCATATCCCATGAAACCTTTTAAATAGATTTGATATCCTGGATATCTTCTTAAAATCTTTTGAAATTTCCTTAAATCCTACGGAATTCTTTAAAACCCCTTAAAAATTTCGAAATCTCGTAAAATTATTTGGAATCTTTATAAATGCCTTAAGCTCTTTAAAATCTAAATCTAAAATTTTCAAAAATACTCTGAAACCACATAAAACTTCTTGAAATCTCTTAAAAACCATTAAAATCTTTGAAATTGTCTGCAATCCCTTGGAATATTTTGAAATAATCTAAAAGCTTTGAAACCCTATACAATCTTTTCAAATCCCTGAAATCAGAAAAAATCCTTTAAAATCCCTTGGAAACTGTTGAATCTCATGAAATTTGTAGAAATGCTGTGAAATGTTTTGAAAATGTTTTAAATCCCTTGAAAGCAGCTAATTTGAGAAAATAGTAGCATTAGTATAATTTTTTTGTTAATAGTAGAAAAATAGTGGCAATGGTGTCGTGATAGTCCGAACCCTGGACCCGAATAATTCTTCAGGCCGAACCGAAATAAAGTGTAGGGTATCGATCAAGGTTTTTATATCAAACTATAATTAGTTAGTCTTTTAATAGTGACATTCTATCGTCATGAAACTTACTGAATCTTTTTCTTAATATAAGGAAAACTTGAGAGAGATTCAGAAAAAAATAAGCAAGCATGTTTCACAGAGAATCACTTATGGATTACAAGTATTTTTGTAAGGAAAATCAATATTTTCTTAACCGTTTTCTACACGTGTGCATACACTTGCTTATCGAGTTTTCAACAACCAATATTTTATTTGCCATATTATAACGCATCGCAATAAAAAATATAGTTTAAAAAAGATAAATCTATAAATTGAAAACAATGTTGAATACTTTCAATTTGTAATTCTTTAATTTTTAAGGATTATAAATTATTAATTCTTCCATAATATGCATACTTCAAAAAAAAACTTGTCCATTTTGTATGTGTCTATTCCAAAAGTCTTTTAATCTTGGACGCTTTGAATTTTAAACTGAACAATTTTAAAAAACCATTAATTTATAGAAATTAGGTATACAATTATGATTTTTCGCAAAAAAAGAACTTTTAATTAAAAATATTATTCGATATACTGGTCAAGATTTTTTATTTAAGAAAAAACGAGAAAAGATATACCTTAGCCGAGATTCGAACATTTTCTCGTTTTTCACTTGAACCGTTTCATGTTATATATTTTAATTATGACGGGTAATTAAGAAATTTTATTTTTATCAGTAGACAGATTTTGATTCATTCTGCAGAACCCTGAGTTCAAAGCATTTTTATATAAGTAAGCTATAGAAAGAAATAATTTTAAATACGCAAAAAAAAATACTATTTGAAAAATGGACTTTCGCTATTTTCGTTTCCTTAGACTTCTAAATGTGTTTCTAATGTATTTTTATCAGTTGAAACTTCTCAGATGTTCAAAAACTTTTTTAATGTCAGTTAAAAAAGATATTAGTGTAAAAACCAGAAATTAAAAAATTGTTATTTACGAAAATAACAAAATGATGAAGATAACAATTATTTTAAATACGCAGTTTGCTAGAATGTAAAAATAAGCCATATAGGAATCAACTTTAAATTAATTGTACTTTATTAGGGGATCCTAATAATCGTAATAATACTTTTATGCATATTATTTTCGATTTCCAAAATTTTGTTTCTACATCCACAAATAACGTACTTTTCTCTGATGTGCCGTTTTACGTATTTTATTACATGTTTTAAAAGCAATACAAATTAATAAAAATTCCCAGTTTTTTCCACTTGAATGCGAACTGAAATATTAAAAGAAACCAATAAGAAAATCCAACTATTTTTGGTTGAAAATCTTTTTTTTGTTAACAATTTTATTATTTGGTTAAAAAGTCATCCTTTTTGGTTTAAAATTCAACTATTTTCGTACAAAATTAAACTATTTGGCTAAAAATTAACTTTTTTCTGGAAAATGCATAATTTCGGGTTAAACATTCAACTGTTTGGTAGAAAATCCGTCTTTTAGGTTCGGAAATTCAGCAACTTGGTTGAAATTTCTTTTTCTCGACTGCGAAATCTTTTTTGATTAGAAATTTCATTCGTTACAAATGCAACTGTTTAGTTAGGAATGATTCTTTTTTGGTTAACAAATTTCATTACATCATTAAAAACCTAAATGTTTTGTTGAAGATGTAACTATTTTGATAAAAAGTCATCCTATTCGGTCTAAAATTAAACTGTTTTGTTGATATTTCATATATTCGGGTCAAAAATTCAACTCTTTTGAAGAAAATTGGTCCTTTTGGCTTCAAAATTCAATATTTTGGTTGAAAAATCAACTATTCTATTTGAAAGTCATCTTTTTTGAATGCATTGCATTATTTTTGTTGAAAATTCATTTTTTTTTAAATTTGAATATCAACTATTTAGTTAAAAATTTATCTATTTGGTTAAAAATGTAATCTTTTTACTTTAAATATTAGGAACTTGAACCGCTTTAATTTGAATTTAATATTAATATCTATTACCTACATCCATTTTATTTAAAAGAATTTATTCCCCTAACTTTATGAAAAATCTCCTTTAAAAGCGTCTTGTTTTCTAATGACTTGAATTTCTGTTCATGTATAGAATTCCTGAAAATAAAACAAGAATCTAACGATCAAATTTGGACAACCACCACAAAATGCTCCTATTGCAATTCCTAAAAACAAAAAAAAATTTGTTTCTTTGGACCAAAATAAAAAAGTGGAAAGAAAAGTGAGAAGACAACCAACCAAATCCCCTTCCTTCTCTTTTTTATTTCTGTCGTCTTTTTTTATGTTTATTATTATCAAATCACAATATGAAAGCATGCACAATATTTAATTATTTAATTTGATCGTTGAATTCTTGTTTTATTTTCAGGAATTCTATACATTAACTTGATTATTGGACGTTAAATGGGATTTTGAATTTGATTTTAATCTAATTTAAAATGCTTAAATTTCTGTTTATGATTCTTTAAAAATGAATCGAAACCATGTTTTAAGGGTTTTTTTCAAATAAGCAGAGAAAAGGGGAAAAACAGGGGATTAGTTAAAAAAAGGGGACGGACTGTGATCCCTATTATTTGAATTGGTACAATTTGAAACCCCTGAATTAAAAATCACACTGGAATAGATACTGTTTTTTTTTAAATGGCTAATGAAGGGGGATGGTTTATAAGATGAAATAGACCTGGGCTAACCATATGAAACAAATTTTATTGAAAGAGCAATTCGTCTGAAATTCGCTTTGATACTGAAGCAATTGAGACATCATTAGCGAAGCGTAACGATGCCTGTAACAGTATAAGTTATAATTTTTTTTTTCTGGAATCAATGTTCAACAAACTGGATTTTCTTGGTTGACCTATTTCTTCTAACTGAGAAAAGTGTATCAAACCGTAAAAGGTGTCATAAATCAACTGTCATGTTCTTGACATTGTCCCTGGACGAACCGAGACCAACACTATTGACTATTGACTATATCTTAAGAATAGGAGTGCCAATACAAACATCTAGTGTGAACAGAAGTAAAAGGAAAAGGGGTATGACTAATGGTTCTTTGTGAAATACTCAACACAACAGTGATGACAACCAACCACCAGTATTGATCGACCTTTCGATTCGGTTCGATTTCCCGCCAGTGGAATCCAGTCGAGAAACCATCTCAAAGGAAACTTATTTTCCCTTGGCTAATTTCGTCAAGAAATGGTGGAAAATTCCATAGTTTAATTATCAAAGAGAAAAACCTTACTAACGATGACAACATCACAAAGTCTATTTAGAAGCGAGATAATACATTGTGTACCTACAATATTTGATAACGTGATTTTTATTTCAAT
The DNA here is from genome assembly GCA_932195095.1 of Andricus curvator. Taxonomy (NCBI): domain Eukaryota; kingdom Metazoa; phylum Arthropoda; class Insecta; order Hymenoptera; family Cynipidae; genus Andricus; species Andricus curvator. The sequence continues at coordinate 591,958 of CAKNYM010052949.1, read as the reverse complement.
TAGGGTCTTCGAGTGGTTTATATATTTTTAATTAATTTTCATGAATTTGCAATAAGAAGACAATAAAATAGAAAAGGGGCCATTCAGAGTGACGTCAAAAATACGAACGTACCAACCTCCCTTCAATCCACATTTTTTCTTTAAGTTCATTTGATAAACGCCTCAAATGAAACACATAACATACAAAACTAATATTTTAACATACATGACAGCACAAAATGCACTCAAAACAGGGGAAATGGGATAATTTTTCACGAAAATAGGGGAATAAATTCTTTTAAATGAAATTAATGTATAGCTAACACCTTGAATTCAATATGAAATGCTTAAGATTGCAAGATGATCTTGAATTTTTAACAAAATAGTGTCATTTTCAACCAAAAAGGGTTTATTTTCTACCAAAAGAGATGAATTTTCAACGAAAGAGTTAAGTTTTTTAAGCTAAAAAGTTGAATGGTTTAGAAAACAGTTGACTTTTAAACCTGAAAATATGAATTTTCAACCAAGAAAGATAATTTTTCAAGCGAATAATTGAATTTTCAATTAAATGGTCGAATTTTCAAACAAACAGTTGTATTTTTAACCAAATAGTCCAATATTCAAGGCAAAAAGACGACTTTTTTAGAAGACAGTTGAATTTTCTACCAAAAAACATGAATTTTCAATGCAAAAAGACGAATTTTCAACAAAGCATTTGAATTTTTGAACAAAACAGATGTCTTTTTAACAAAATAGTTCTATTTTCAACGTACAAAGATGAATTTCAACCAAATGGTCGAATTTGTAAACAAAAAAGATTAAACTTCAACCAAAAACAGTTGCATTTGCCACCAAATAGTTGATTTTTAAATCCACAAGGACGAATTTTCTATTAAAAAAAGAATGCTCTACAAAACACATTTTCAAAAAATACAAAATTTTCAACGAAACAGTTGTATTTTTAACAAAATAATTACATTTTGAACTAAATAATTGAATTTTCAACCAAATAATTAAATTTTCATCAAAACAGTTGTATTTTTAACAAAACAACTAAATTTTCAACAATATAGTTAAATTTGCAACTAAAATTATGAATCTTCATAATAAATAAATTTTTAACAAAGAAGTTTAACTTTCAACCAAGTTGTTGCATTTTCAATCAAAAAACATTAATTCTCCACGAAAAATATATGAGGTGATATTTCAACCAAGAGAAAATTTTCATTTTAAATCAAAATCAAGTGAATTCAGTCAAAAAAGACAAATCATCAACAAAATAGTTGAATTTCTCAACGAAACCAGATTAATTGCTAACTAAACAGTTGCATTTTAAACAAAAAGAGTTAAAATTTCGACCAAAAAAGATGAATTTTCAAACCAAAACAAAAAATAATTTTAAGCAAAAGAGTTGAATTTTCAACCAGGAAAGATTTTCAAATGCAACCAACTAGTTGAATTTTCAAATAAAAAATAATAGAATTTTCAACCCGAAAGGATGAATTTTCCACCAAATAGTTGAGTTTTCAACTAAAAATGATCAATTTTGAACCAAAAATAGAATAGTTAAATTTTAAATTAAAAAATTAATTAAAGATATCTCATTAAATTCCTTGGAATCTTTTTAAATAACCTAAACTCTTTAAAATCCCTTGAAATTGATAAAATATCTTAAATCTTGTGAAATCCCTAGCCAATCCCCCAAAAAATCGAGTAAAATCCGGTAAAACGTCTAGACATCTGCAATATATATATATATATATATATATATATATATATACCATTAAACCATTTCCCTTTCAGGGTAGGCGTGACACTACCCGATTCGGGTAGTGTTTCTAGGTTTTCCTTGTAGTTATAAGTAACTACAAGTGTGGGCTCACCACACCCACGATGTGCCAACAGCACTCATGTCAGTATTCTTGAATGGTCACCCATCCAAGTACTAACCGCGTCCAACGCTGCTTAACTTCAGTGATCTGACGAGAACTGGGTTTTTCAGCGTGGTATGGCCGTTGGCCATAACTAACCAATAACTTTTTAAAAAATAATTAAATATTTGAAATCCTCTGAAAACCCGTAAAATAAAATCAAATCTGATAAAGCACCTTAATATACCTTAAAAGCTTTTAAAATACCCTAAAAGCTTTGGAATACCCTAAAAGCTTTGGAATACGTTAAAATCTTTGAAATCCGTTGGAAACTACTAAAATCTATTAAAAACCTTCAATTCTGATTGAATTCTATGAAATCATTGGAAATTTCTTATAATCTTAGCCTTCTTATGGAACTTTTTAATTTCTTTTGACATCCTATGAGTTCCTTAAATGTTCTAGCATTCCTTGAAATCCTTTGAAATGATTAAAATCTCTTAAATGTTGTGAACTTGTGAAATCCCTAAAATCGCTTGAAATCGTTGAAATCCTTTGATATATTTGACACCTTTTTAAAATCCCTTGATATTTTTTAAATATATTGAAATTTCTTGAAATCTTACAAAATACTTCGAAATCTTTCAAATACTTTAAAATCCATTGCAATTTTTAAAATCTTTAAAATCCTTGGATCTTATAAAATCGCGTAGGTCTGTTAAAGTCCTCTGAAATCAGATGAAACTTCTTGAAATCTCTTAAAAACCTTTGCAATTTTTGAAATTCTTTGAAATCTCTTGAAATATTTTGAAATACTCTATAAGCTTTGAAACCCTGTAAAATCCTTAGAAATTCCCAAAATCAGTTAAAATACTTAAAACCCTTTAACACCCCTTGGAAGCTGTTGAAATCTTTAAAATCTATTAAAACTTTTAGAAATCCCTTGAAATGTTTTAACATCCCTTTAAATTTTAAATCTATTGAAATTTCTCGGAATCTTCGAAATTCCCTAAAATCTTTCAAATTCTCTGAAATCAGATGAAGCTTCTTGAAATCTCTTAAAATCCTTTGAAATATTTGAAACTATCTGAAATCCCTTGGAATATTTTTAAATCCTCTAAAAATTTGGAAACCCTGTAAAATCCTTTCAAATCCCTAAAATCAGTTAAAGTATTTTATAACCCCTTGGAATCTGTTAAAATCTTTAAAATCTCTTGAAATTTTTAGAAATCCCTTCAAATTTTTTGAAGAATTTTGAATTAGTTGCAAAATAGTTACATCGTTAAAAAAAAGTGTCAAAAAGTGTCGTGAATCCGAGGCCTGTGCTATGTGGGACAGAACTTTTAATATTTTTTTCCAGGAAGGAGTGAATATAATTAATCTTAACTCATTTTGAAGAACTGAATGAATTGCAAAACATCCATTATAATTTTTGCTTAGCGCAGTGCTTTACAAAGGCCAAAAAGCAGGTTCCCGATGCTAATATCCGGAATTCCTCTAAAATGACCTAAATATGTCTCGACATGTAGATATCTCTCCTTTTGTACAATATTGTACACAGGGTGGCCGAAAATCTTCATTTTCAAAATTTCCTGACTTTTCCCTGATTTTTCCCAGACCAATTTCATCATTTTCCCTGACATTAATATTCGAAGACCAGCATTTTAATCTTGTAACATTTTTATCAATGGCTCTTTTATAAACGGAATAAAACAATTTTAGATTAAAATTTTTTAATTTGATATTTAGTTATTTACTTCAACTAAAAAGATGATTTTTCTACCATAAAAGACAAATTTTCAATCCGACAAGAACGAATTTTCTGTTCAAGTAGACAAATGTTCAACAAAATATTTTTATTTTTTACCAAAAAAGATCATTTTTTAACAAAACACTTAAATTTTAAACAAAATACTCACATTTTCAACAAAATGGTTAAATTTTTAAACAAAAACTTCAATTTTGCACAAAAAGATGAATTTTCAACCAAATATTCGAATTTTCAAACAAAAGAGATTTTTTCAACCAAATTGTTGAATTTTCAAGCTGAATGTCAAGTCGAATGTTTTAGAAGACTGTTGAATTTTCAACAAAATAGTCAACTTTTCAACAAATTAAGATTTTTCATCCCAGAAAGAAAAAAAATCATCCAAATTGTAGAACTTTTAAGCCAAAACACGAATTTTGTGTAAAACAGATGAATTTTCAACCCAAAAATGTGAATTTTCGCCAAAAAGCTAATTTTCAACCAAACAATTGCATTTTTAACCAAAAAGAGGAAATTTGAAACCAAGATGACCAGTTTTCTACCAAAAATGACGAATTTTCAAATAAAGAAGATCAATTTTCATCCAAAAATAGAAAAATTACGTTTTCAGTTACAAAACTAATTTTAAACCATAAAAAAAGAATTTTCAACAAAATAGTTAAACTTTCAACCGAAAAGATGAATTCTTAACTGACATAAAATGATGAGCCCTCAACTGGAATAGTTAAGTTTTCAGTTAAAAAAATTAATTTTCAACTAAAAAAAAACAACAAATTTTCAACCAAAGAAATAAATTTTCAATTAAAATTATGAATCTTCAAGAAATCAATTTATTTAACAAAGTGGTTTCATCTTTCACTAAGTAGTTCAATTTTTATACAGAAAATTATTTAATTTTAAATAAAAAATAGTTGAATTCAACCAAAAAAAACTGTTGCATTTTTAGCAACAAAAAAAAGATGAAACTTCTACTAAAACAGATGAATTTTTAAACCAAAAAGAACAATTAAAAGAAAAAAGATTAAATTTTCAACGAAGAAATATTTCAGTTCAATTTTCAACACCAAACTATTTATTTAACAAAAAGTTAATTTTCTGCCAAAATAGTTTAATTTTCAACCTGAAAAGACGAATTTTCAACCCACAAAAATTGTTGCATTTTTAACCGAAAAAAAAAGAAATTTCTACTAAAACAGATGAATTTTCAAACCGAAAAGACGAATTAAAAAAAAAATCAATTTTTAACGAAGAAATATTTCAGTTCAATTTTCAACACCAAAATATTCATTTAATACAAAATTAATTTTCTGCCAAAATAGTTTAATTTTCAACCTGAAAATACTACCTTTCAACCAAAAACACTGGCCATTAATATTCAAAGGGAAAAAACAATTTCAAATTAACATTTTTTTATTTTATATTTAGTTATTTACTTCAACTAAAAAATATGATTTTTCAACCATAAAAGACAAATTTTCAATCCAATAGGACGAATTTACAACAAAAATGATTATTTTCAACTAAAAAAATTTGCATTTTCAACCAAATAATTGAATTTGTTAGAAGAAATTTGAATTTTCAAAAAAAAAAAAGATAAATTTTCAATAAGACAGGAACGAATTTTCTGTTCAAGTAGACAAATTTTCAACAAAATATTTTAATTTTTTACCAAAAAAGATCATTTTTTAACAAAACACTTAAATTTTCAACAAAATACTCACATTTTCAACAAAATGGTTAAATTTTTAAACAGATACTTCAATTTTGCACACAAAGATGAATTTGCAACCAAATATTCGAATTTTCAAACAAAAGAGACTAAAATTCAACCAAAATACGGTTGCATTTTCAACCAAATTGTTGAATTTTCAAGCTGAAAAGTCAAATGTTTTAGAAGACACTTAAATTTTCAACAAAATAGTCAACTTTTCAATAAATAAAGATTTTTCAGTCAAGAATTTTCAACCCAAAAATATGAGTTTTCCACAAAAGAGTTTATTTTCAACCAAACAATTGCATTTTTAACCAAAAAAGAGGAAATTTGAAACCAAGATGACCAGTTTTCTACCAAAAATGACGAATTTTCAAATAAAGAAAATCAATTTTCATCCAAAAATGGAAAAATGACGTTTTCAGTTAAAAAAATAATTTTAAACCATAAAAAAAAAAGAATTTTCAACAAAATAGTTAAACTTTCAACCGAAAAGATGAATTCTTAACTGGCATAAAATGATGAGTCCTTAACTGGAATAGTTAAATTTTCAGTTAAAAAATTTAATTTTAAACTAAAAAAAAAAACAATTTTCAATAAAGATTATGAATCTTCAACAAACCAATTTTTTTAACAAAGTGGTTTCATCTTTCACTATGCAGTTCAATTTTCATCTAAAAAATTGTTTAATTTTAAATCAAAAACAGTTGAATTCAACCAAAAAAAACTGTTGCATTTTTAGCCAAAAAAAAGATGAAATTTCTACTAAAACAGATGAATTTTTAAACCAAAAAGATGAATTAAAAAAAAATCAGTTTTCAACGAAGAAATATTTCAGTTCAATTTTCAACACCAAAATATTAATTTAATAAAAAGTTACTTTTCTGCCAAAATAGTTAAATTTCCAACCCGAATTTTCAACCAAAAAAGATTGGTTCTTAAACAAATTTGTTCAATTTTCAACGAAATAACAGCATTTGTAGCTAAAAATATAATCGACAGGACGAAGTAGCTACAAAAAAAATCAAAATAGAAATACAAGGGTATTATTATATCAAGGTGACCGCAAAACTTAATTTTCAAAATTCCATAATTTTTCGCTGAACAATTTTTCATTTTCCCTGGCCATTAATATTTAAAAAAATTCAAATGTTTTAATTTCATTATTCTTGATAGTTATTTACAGTGTCTCTTATAAAAATTCCCTGACTTGTGCAACATTTTTATACTGAATTTATTCTTCTACTAATCCAAAAGTTCATCCAGTTTTTTTCGTGTAAAAAAGTGTATAAACCTTGGTTCTCTTGTACAACTCTACTCAGATAATATGTAGTCACGAGTGTCTGCATCTTGCACAATTATCACCTTCCCGAGTCTCAGAAAAGGATAAAAGAACATACATATACGTATTTTAACAAAATAAGTCATACCTATTGTTAAAAAAGTTACACATTTTTTCAAAAATAAGTAAGAAATAGATGACAGTAAAAAATGTTTTATAAGTTAAATAAAAATGTAAATCAACGCTTATTAACATTTTATTAGTTGAGCTAATAATAGAACTTTATTTTTTGCACACTTTTTATGCGCGCGATATTCAAACACGTCAGACTAGTCATCCTACACCTACACGAAATTATCCCAGATTACCGAATCATTTCAAATCAGGAAAGCAGTCGTGACCGACAAAATGTTTTTTTTTCAGAGGAAATGAAACATGTATTTTCCGGTTTGATAAAAAAAAAAAACGGACGAAGTTATAAGTATTTAGCTCCCAAAGTTGATGGGGTGAATTAATATCAAGAAGTTTTCTATTTACCAAATGTTTACGAAAATATAAATAATACAGGTTAAAAGTACATTGTTTTACAAAATTATACGATTTTATGATGTCATTCCATGAATGATAAACCATTTTCGTGAAAGAATAATGGAAAATAACCAATTTAAGACAAATAAGATAAGCTAAAAACGCCTTCTTGATTATCTTCGAAAATAGACTTTCAGGGACAAAGTTTGAAGTGAATATTGCTTAACTGTCGTTTCATGACGGCATGACATTTTATTATTATTAAAAAATACCATCTTAAATAGTTGTATGTTATGAATATTATAATCAATATAAATGTTCTGTAGAATTTTGTCGTACCTTGCGTCGTTTTTGTAAAAAAAAACGTGTATTTTCGTTAAGAAAAAAAATCTTCTTCAAGAAAAACCGCCACGGATTTCGAATTTCGAAATAAGCCTAGAAGTTCTAACATATTCAAGGTGAACAAATAAAACACCTGCATTAGTTAATAATACCACACTTTAAAGAAAATTTTCAACAACTTTTTGATAGTCTCCGTTATTAGCTTTAATAAATTTAAATATTCATAACTTTGACACCAACAATTCTTTTTATCAAATCGGTAAAATTCGTGTCTGGGGGTAAAAATTTCGTCGAGGAACGATTCTGCGACATTAGCATGAACCGCTGATCCAGTTTAAAATCAATTCGGTTACACAAGGTTTCGTAAATTAAAAAAAAACTGATTTGTTGCGAAACTGCATGAAAATGACTTTTAGTGACCGTTTTCAGTTTGTTCTCAACTTTTTGTCCATACTAAATGAGGTTAAATATTACAAATTAAATAATTTTAATATTAAATTTGATGATTTAATAATAAAATTAATAAATAATTCATTTAAGTTTAATATTAAATCCCTTTCTTATCCATTAACAAATTTCCATAAAAGTAATTTTATTTCATGATAAAATTTATTTTAAAATGTTGCTAAACAGTATTGATAAAAAAGACCAATTTAATTGTAAATGATTCTTTTATTATTGGGAAATAATTCTGCTCGTAACATTTTGCTGCCACACTATAATTTGTCAACTTCTTCACACTTTTAAAGTGATGAGAAAAATGAAATTATGCATCGTTACCGGTAAAAAAAATTGTCCGTACCGGTAACAAAACAATTACCGGTATCTACAATAACATTTCTGGTAAAAATTTAAAATGATTTCGATTTTATTTTCAAAAATTAATTTAAAGTTTTTAGATTTCAAAATATGTCGAAAAAGAATCTGCAAGATTTAAGACATTTTTTTTTAATTTTGTAGGATTTTAAAAAATTGTAGGAAAACTGATTTTTTTAAAAAGATATTTAGGTTTTAGAAGTTTTTAAAAGATTTAAAAATATGTAATTGAAATCTTGTGAATGTTAAAAAAAATGTTTTAAACAAAATGTAGATTTTTGAATATTTCGAAAAAAATGTAGAAGTTTTTAATGATTTTTTATTTTGAAAAATGAACTCTAAGAGAAGATTGAAAAAGGTTTTTAAAAATTTCCTAAAATTTCAAAAAAAGCTTTTCAACAATTTTGAAAAGTTTCAAAAGCATGAAAAAATTTCTTTAGATTAATAGGAAGATTTTTAATAATTTTTTTCTTGAAAACATAATTTTAAGAGAATATTTAAAAAGATTTCAAAACGTTTCAAAAGATTTCAATAATTTTCAAAAAAGAATTTGGAAGGAAAATTTTTTTTTAAATGTTAAGAAAAATTCCAATAATTTAACAAAATTTGTAGAAGGTTTAAAAAATTTTAAAAGCTTTAAATCAAATTTTTAATTATCAGTTTTTAAGAATTTTTAAGACTGTTTAAAGGTTTTAAGAGAATCAAAAAATTTCGCCAGATTCATAAGAAAATTTAAAATGACTTTTTTTTTTTAAGTAATTTTAAGGGAATATTAAAAAAGATTTCCAAACATGTCAAAAGATTTGAAAAATTGTCAAAAAAGAATACGCAAGATTTTAAGGCAATTTTTTTTATTTTGTATAATTTTTTATAAATTTTAGGAAACATTCGAGTCAATTTAAAAGAAATTTAGGAATTTTAGAAGTTTTAGAAGTTTTAAAGAGATTAAAAATATTTTTAAACTTGAAAAGACTTCCGAAAATTTATAAAATATTTTTAAATTACTTCGAAACTTCTAAAAGACCGAAGAACTTTTCCTAATATTTTGTAAAATCCTGTAAAATAAAAAAGTTCTCTTAAAAATTTTCTAGCTGATAATATCTACTTATTTCCTTGTTCTCAGATCTCCGAATCTAATTCTGGCTGGAATTTAAGTTTTCAAACTCTTTTAACAATTAAATATTTATTAGAATTTTTTATTTTATACTATTAATTATGTTTCTCCTCAAATCGAAAGACTACACACGCGCCATTGATTATTATTTTTATTATACCACGTGAGAGTGACTCACTCGGATCTAGCTTCGTTAAAATGCCGGGGATCTAAAAGTTCATACGAGGAAAGTAAGAGACGGAAATGTACGAGGAGGTGTATTTGGGGGGGGGGGGGATTATTAGATTAATCTAGAATTCCTTGTTGGTTATTTAAACAAAACGTTCCACAACACAGCTTCGACCCAGGTCTCTGATCAATCTCTCTAGCAATCACCCCAGGCGAAGAGCTTGACAAAGTCAACATGTGTCATAGATCACACAAAAATACACAAGCTTGCTGATGATCTCATAGTAAGATCTCCCTTTACTCTAATTACATCCACCAAGTAATTGATAATGCTATACATTAAAATTTTAGATTAAATGTTACTTTCTCAATTGAAAAAAAGGTGAACGAGGTGGCAAATTTCAAAATAGGTGAAAAAAAGTGAATAGGTGACAACCTGTGATGACTGAAATAAGTACTCTTCTCTTGAAAATATTTTTGTATCAAAATTATAGTTCGAGAAACTCCAATTTTTATGTAAGAGAGTAATCCAAGTTTTCTTCGACATTTTATCAACAATTCAGAGCTAGCAAGAATTATCACTTGAAAATTTCAAGTTTCTGTAAAAAATTTGAAGTATAAATCAAATTTGAAGACAGGTAAACTGTAAAAATTTGAAAGTGGAGCTTCAAAATTAAAGCTTGAATTAAAGTCACTTACGGTTAAAAGAAGACAAATATATCATTTGTTCCTGACACAATATGTTAACCCGGAAGGATTCCTGTTTTCTTCTTTTTTCTCTACACTCATTTTATACCATTGAGAGAAACTGTCATTTATCATAATTTGCCAAAGTTTATATCTTTGAATCAATCAAATCCCTTTTATTTTCGCCTACATCCGAGACTTATTGTCGTGGCAGCCATAGTTACGCCCCTGATGGGATTTTTGTTCTCTTCTGTATGTGCTTTGTCTCGACAGGAAGTTACTTACGAGCAAAATGACTTTCTCCTTTGCAGTTACTTTTTTTCTATCAAAAAATTTGGTACTAAATATAAAATGATTTTCATCGGGACGTAAAGTAACAGGGTGACCGCGGAAACTTCATTTTCAAAATTCCCTGATTTTTCCCTGACTAATTTGTTTTTCCCCTGACCATTTGTATTTGAAGAATTCTATTCTTGTAAAATTTGTAATCTAGAATCTTTTACAACTGGAATAAAACCATTTTTAATTTATAAATGTTTAATTCATTATTCTCAGGGCTGCCAAAGCCTAATTTACTTGAAAAAAGTCACTTATTTAAATAAAAAAATCTAATCTGCCTTAATAATGTGACTAATGTGCTTTTGAATTTATAAGAATTCGATTCACAAGACTTCAAAACAATTCAAGTTAAATTCAAAAGAATTAAAATTAATTGAAAAAAAATCAAAAAATTCCATTGCTTTCAGCAAAATTGAGTTTAGAGTAATTTAAGGGGTATGAGAAGAATTCGATGAAATTTCATAAAAATTTAAGGTGAATTAAAAAAAATCGAGTGAATTCAGCAAGTTTGAAATGAGTTTAGAAAAATGTAAGGGAATTCAAAGGAATTTGATAAAATGTCTAATAATTCAAGGTAAGTTTAAAAGACTTCAAGATGAATGAAGCAAAAACTAAACAAAAAATTAAAAAGAATCCATTAAATTGAGTAACATTCAGAAGAATTCAAGAGAATTTCAAAGAATTGAAAATAATTCAGGATAAATTAATAAGAATTCATTGTGAATTCCAAATGAATTGTTAAAAAATATTTGAAAATCTCTTCAAATCTTTGAAACCCTAAGAAATCCTTCAATTCTTGTGAATAAATTCTTTGAAATCTGATATTCCCTGAAAAATTTATTAAAATACCTTGGAGGCTCTTAAAATCATTAAAATCTTAGGAAATCCCTAGGAATATTTTTAATCTCTTGAAAATACCTTGGAATCTTTTAAAATACTTAAAAATATTTCAAATCCTTTGGAATACCTTAAAATTGTTAAAATCAATTAAAAATCCCTTGAAATCTTTTAAACTTCCCTAAGATATTGCAAATCCTTTGAAATCTTTTGAAACCCCTTAAAACTTTTTAAATCTCTTGAAAATGCCTTGGTATTATATCATTAATTGTAACTAATTTTCGAAGAGAACTGACGGCGAACTTTAGAAAAAAATATTTACGATTGAAATTGTTTATTTAACAATAGGTATTTAGATTTTTCTGTTTTTTGTTTTATCTTTATTTAAAAGTTGCAATTCTTATTTAATCCTAATGTTGTCAGGCTTATTTTATTACTTGAAGGATTCTCTACAAATCTCTTTGGTATGCTTTTATTTAACAAATTTTATTTAGAAATGATACAATAGTGAAAAAAAAACATACCAAAAAGATTTGTAGAAAATCTTTCAAGGAATAAGATGAGCCCTGCAATATTAGGATTGAATAAAAATCGCAACTTTTACCTACAGAGAAAGCAAAGACATAAGACTCTAAATAACTATTGTTAATTAAACAATTTTAACTAGAAATATTTTTTTTCTTAAGTTCGCCCTTAGTTCTGTTCTAAAATTAGTCGCAATTAACAATTGGAATATTTTCCTCGATTTTATAAATCATTTGTAACAATGCTCAAATATTTCAAATACTCTAAAATCTTTTGAAGTCCCTTAAAATTGTTTAAAGCTGTTGAAAATTCCTTGCATTTTTTTAGAAACCTCTGAAATATTACAAATCTTTTGAAATCACTTTAAATTAATGAAATCTATTGAAAATGTCTTGGAATCGTTATAATGCTCTAAAGGATTTCAAAAAAATTCATAATTAGGTATAGACCTGAATTCAATAGTGATTAAACCATAGATTAATTACTTCATTTATTAATTGAAAGAAAACTGACTAATGTGATCTTTTGATTTCAAAAAATGACTGCAAGTGAATGTGTGGCAGGCCTGATTATTCTTGCCAGTTACTTAATTAAAGTGCTTGCTACAGAAATTCCCTGACTTTTGTAATGGTTTTCAAGATTCCCTGACTTTTCCCTGATTTCTAGGTTTGCACTAACCTACGGGCACCCTGATAAATTCTCAAAGTTTAAAATCATCCTTTTCACACTTTTTTGTTTCACATCATCCCATGATTACACATATCATCTGGGATGCACGTGTTCCAAACTTTGCTTCCTCATACGTATTTGATTTTGCAATCATCATGTGATATGTAACAGATCGCAATAACTTAGAAGTCAGGCAAAAACCTAATCGAGGTATTTTATGCTCGATCCAAACAAAAAAAATGTCGAGCACTTAAAACTCATAGAGAACGTATAAAAAGCTAGAGAACATGTTATCAAAATGATGCTATCAAGCTTTAGAGTTTAGAATACAAGCTCATGTTATCTGAATGCTTTTGTGTAAACCTCCTTTTATGTATCCTGTACAGTTTAATCATGAATATTATGATTTAATAAAATATTGTATTAATTAGGCTCTTGTTACATTTCTGATAAGAAGAATTAATTGGCATCCCTCAAACTTAATCGTTGTATTCATAGTCAAAAAATGCAAATAATAATTTGCAAGAACTTCAAATTAAAATTGAAAATTCTATCGGATTTAAACCCCAAATTTTAAAAAATTGGGTTCCTAGGGGAGGAATATGATTCCAAAAGGCAGGATAGCTTGAAGAATTTATGAAACGACTCGGGCGTGGTTGTCCAAACCGCAGTAACGGATGTACGAAACAACGTGGGTTTCACGTTGGATAACGGAAACCAGGAAAAAAATGCGAACAGATCCATGAAATTGAAATGCGTTTTATATACGAGTCACTCATAATGCTAAACTTCCCTATTAAGATTGTCCAAAAATGTTCTTGAAGCGACGGAAAAAGCTACCCGACGGGTAGAAGAGCAATTTTGAAATTGTTGCAAATATTGTTTCTAAGCTTTTAATCATATTTGGGATTTATCAGTAAATAGACACCCCTGTCAAAAACTATAAAGGTCAGAAATGATGGTAACAAAAATAAATTATGACAAAAAATTGAGCACTGAAATATACAATCAGAAAACGACTTGTTTGAATCAACAAAGTTTTTGTTGTTTCAATTTGATGGACCCAACACAATTTGTTGTTTGTTTTAACCAAATCTTTTGGTTGAATGAACCAACAAATTTGGTTGTGTCAATCAAATATTTTCTTGAATCAGCCAAAATATAAGCGAAATAATTTCCTGAAAACTGTATGCTTTATATGGTGTATACTTTATATTACATTTAAAGTTTGCTTTCATAAAACATCTGAATCGATTTTGAAGAAAGTTGTAAGGGCTTTTTTCTGAATCATGTAAATTAAATGTAACTTATTACTTTGAGCTTATCAGTGCTGAACCTTGAAAGGTGAACTTTGTTTTCAATTTCTTCGCAATTTGAATATAATCTATTCTTAATTATCTTCATAGCTTTTGCTTGATCTATTACAGACAAGGCTTAATCGGAAAACAGGAAAATTGTATGTTAATTTTAAAGCATTATGATAATATAACTTTTGTGTTGACTTTACTGGAATTTTCTGTAAGATTAGCAGAGAATTTTTTCTCATTGTGCAGATGATATAGATTAAGATGGGTTGAAAATAGATCATGTTTTCAAGTATATCGTAATAATCCATGATAAAATGTTAGCTTATCTAGTATAAATAATCACTGAATTATTTTACTGTTTTTCTTGTCGCTAGATAATACGGCTAATATAATGGTATACCAATTTTAAATAATTAATAAAACTGGTAGAAAAAAGTCAAGGGTCAAGCTGAAAAATCCTGATAATACTATTTTGTAACTTCCTCAATATTTGACCAGTAGAAAATAGTAAAGAGTCAAGCGGAAAAAATGTGATAATACTATCTTCAAGCTTCCTCAATATTTCAAAAAATGTAAATATATTAAAATCGAAAATTGATGGCAAGGGAACCCATACTGTGGATCAATATAAGAAAGTTTATACATAAAAATACACTTCAATTCCAAAACACTTTTTTTTTGCAGGGAACGTTAGGCACTTTAAAAAAGAAAATATTCAGAAACGAAATATTAATTTTAATGAAATCAACAATGCTTCTGCTTTGACTTTACTATATCGAAGTTATATAATCAATACTCCACTTTGATCCACTTTCGTTCATGATCGATCCATTTGTCTTATAAAGAAAAAAATATATGTCGCTACAATCAGCTACTTCCAAGTAATGCCACATACAAATAAATAATTTTGAATGACATCGCAGTAATTAAAAAAATTAAAATGAATTTAGTCCGCTCGGTTTCAAATTATACATATTTCAACTGATACAGATTTCACTTACTTTTCAATTTGGTTTTCGTTCAATCAACAAAAATGTTGTTCCCAAAAATTATTTCCCATAAAACCCTGAGTACTTTATATTATTAAATAGTGTACCACGTGGAAGGAACATTTTTTAATTTCAAATGAACTACAAAATTTATTTTTAATTAAAAAAATTTGAGGAAAAACCGTGACGATTCACGCTTTAATTTTATATGACAAATACACAAGTCAATTCGAAAAACTCTAAACAAAAATAATATTTATACAAGAAAATTCGACATGCAACAATCCAAAACAGTTGAAAAAGCATTATATTGTGGTTTTCTTCAATAAATTACAAAATTTATTTGCGTAGAGTTTTTTCATTAATAAATTTCAAATATTTTTAAACGCTGTACAGAATTTTACGGTATAAGTTTAATAGGAACATATTGTAAGTAAAAAATCCCGGAAACATATTTTTTTGTAAGTTCAAAGTATTTTATTTCCATATTTTATTTAAACTATTAAGCAAACGACAACTCTTTTTCACAGGTTTCGGTTATAAATCACGTGAAAAATGATGATTTGTTATTTTGGTAGTTTCAGTTTAAAGCTTATATTTTGCCAAAATACGTCATATTTTATCAGACTTAAAATATAATTTTCCCGGATTTTATGAGTCACCAAAAGTAACGATAAATATCAGTAATAAAAGAAATTTTATGTCTTCGCTGTTTAAAACTTCAATATGTTTGCGATAGATGGATTTTTTTTTATCAGATTCAAATTTTCAGCATAACTCTTGTGAAATCCAAAAAAATTGTATTCTCGACCCAACCTAATCTGAAGTTTTGGCGTGAAGACTCTACACAGCTGTGTAAACTCTACACTGTAGTTTATTTATGTAGAGCGGAATCCCCCCCCCCCCCACATGTAGTAAGTAATTTAAAAATATTATTTTTTAGGACAATGGAGAAAATTTCTTCACATACGGAGCCATCCATAAATTACGTAACAGTTGGGGGGGGGGGGGGTAAATTTAAAAGTTCGCATGATATTTTTAACAAATGAACCCTATAAAAAATCCATATATCCAAAATTATAGTATAACATTAATATTTATTAATTACCATAAAAGATTGTGATGAAGTATATTTTGATATATTGTAATAATTAGATTAGTAGTTTGATTTTTTCCATCATTCTGTAAAAAAATAATATCCATAAAAAGAAAGTCTTTCACCATTTTTGAAATTACTACTACCCGCAAAATCATTCAACATTTTTTAAGTTTATCGAGTTAGGGCAAAATATTTAAAAAGATTCCAATGTATTTCATAGGATTTCCAAATATTAAAAGGATTTTTAAGGAATTTTAACGGATTTTATGGAATTTTATAAGATTTACGAGGATTTCATTAATGTTAAAGGACTTTAAAGACTTTTTTCCAGGAAATCAAAGGATTTCGAAGAACTTCAAATATTTCAAGGGATTTCGAGGGATTTTTATAATATTTTCATGAAATTTCAAATAATTAATTCACAAGCTTTTCAAAATTTTGAAGAGGTTTTCAATATTTCAAGGTTTTTCCAAAGATTTTAAGAAATGTTTAAGATTTTAAAGAACTTGAAAGATTTTAGGGTATTTTAAAAGATTCCAAGGAATTTCAATAGATTTCAAGAATTTTAAGAGGTTTCAAAGATCTTTAGGGTATTTAAAAAGATTCCAATAAATTTTCAAGTGCTTTCAAAAATTGCAAGGGATTTCAAAACATTTGAAATAATTTACAGGTATTTTAAAGAATTCCAAGGTATTCTCAAGAGATTAACAAAATTTCAAGGAATATCCAAGCATTTTAATGATTTATGGTATTTAAAAATTTTCAATGAGGTTCTAGAAAATTGATTAGAATTTCGGAAGATTTGGAAGGATTTTATAAGACCTATAAGACTTTAGGATATTTTAAAATATTGTAAGGGATTTCAAGAGATTTTAGAAGATTGCCGAGAATTTCAATAATTTTAAGGGACTTTGAAGGCTCTCAATAACGTTTTAATAAATTCCTCAGGATCTCATAGGATTTCATAGGAATTCAAATATTTTAAAGAATTTCAAGGAATGTCATCAGATTTCATGTAACTTCACGGGATTTTATAATATTTTAATGAAATTTCAAAGAATTTATTCACAAAAATTCACGGATTAAAAATTATTTAAAAGATTTGAAGAGATTTTCGATATTTAGAGGTATTTCCAAAGATTGCAATTTTTTTAAAGATTTTAAATCATTGTAAAGATGGTAGGATATTTTAAAAGATTTCAAGGAATTTCAATAATTTTCAAGAAATTTCAAAGGATTTGAAAGATTTTAGTGCATTTTTAAAGAATCCCAGGAATTTTCAAGAACTTACAAAATTTGGAAGGGATTTCAAAAGATTTCGAAGGATTGGAAATATTTTACGGAATTTTCAAAAGATTAAAAAAAAGTTTCAAGATATTTTAAGAAATATCATCGGGTTTATTTAACTTCATGGGATTTCAAAATAATTTTTTTTTAATGAAATTTCAAAGAATTTATTCACAAAAATTCACGGATTAAAAAGTATTTAAAAGATTTGAAGAGATTTCCGATATTTAGAGGTATTTCCAAAGATTTACATTTTTTAAAAGATTTTAAAGAATTGTAAAGATGGTAGGATATTTTAAAAGATTTCAAGGAATTTCAATAATTTTCAAGAAATTTCAAAGGATTTGAAAGATTTTAGCACATTTTAAAAGAATCCCAGGAATTTTCAAGAGCTTACAAAATTTTCAAGGGATTTCAAAAGATTTCGAAAGATTGGAAATATTTCACGGTATTTTAAATGATTCCAAGGAATTTTCAAAAGATTAAAAAAAAGTTTCAAGATATTTCAAGAAATATCATTGAGTTTATTTAACTTCATGGGATTTGAGAAGATTTTGTTCTAATGAAATTTCAAAGAATTTATTCACAATAATTCACGGATTAAAAATTATTTAAAAGATTTGAAGAGATTTTCGATATTTAGAGGTATTTCCAAAGATTTAAAATTTTTTAAAGATTTTAAAGAATTGTAAAGACGGTAGGATATTTAAAAAGATTTCAAGGAATTCCAATAATTTTCAAGAAATTTCAAAGGATTTGAAAGATTTTAGTGCATTTTAAAAGAATCCCAGGAATTTTCAAGAGCTTACAAAATTTTCAAGGCATTTCAAAAGATTTCGAAGGATTGGAAATATTTCACGGTATTTTAAATGATTCCAAGGAATTTTCAAAAGGTTTTAAAAAAGTGTCAAGATATTTTAACAAATATCATTGAGTTTATTTAACTTTATGGGATTTCAAAATAATTTGTTTTAATGAAATTTCAAAGAATTTATTCACAAGAATTGGGGAATTTCAAAGGATTTCTACGATTCAAAGAGATTTCACAGTATTTCCAAAGATTTAAAAATTTTTAAAAAGATTTTCAAGTATTTTGGAAAAAATTTCCATAAAAACAAAGTTTTTTCACAATTTTTGAAAGTACTGCTACCTTAAGTCCCGTTTAGCCTATCCAAAAATGTAGAAAAATGCATAAAACATATTAAATAATTCGAAATATGTACTAGTATTTACCAAAAATTAAGTTTCTGATTACAGATTTTTATAAGTTTTAATTTTTCCTCTGTTGCATGTTCCATATTCTTTTGATTTTATTTCTTTTCATTTTAATTCTAAGTATTTGAAAATTCGAGTGTCCCCCCACCCCCACAGAAATTGAGTTTTGTGATATAAATATTTATCAGGGCCGAATTAGGGTAGGAAACCGGCCTGGGAAAAACGGTAAAAACATATGGTTGAGAATCAGGAAGCGGCACAATCCTGCCAGTAAAACGGCCCAAATTGGTTAAAAAAGTACCGGTCTACCGGTATTCGTACCGGAATCTCACCTTACCAATTCGGGCTTGATATACTGGTCCATCTCTTTAAATCTGAAGGGTTTTCAAACCCGTCGGATCAGAAAGTATCACGGCAAGCTACTTTCGGGGTTGTAGACAAATCATATCCTCAACAATTGTTATTTATATAACAATACAACAATAATTGTCTTATCCTCAATACAAGACTGACCATAAATGTGGAAGATTTAAGAACAGTATTTTCTTCAGGAGTCTTTCGAGTGATTTCAAAGCAGATGGGAATCCTGGATATGAACCGTTTTTCACCAAACTTTCTTCTCTGGCATCTGCTGCAAAAAAGATGATACAGAATGTAGGCAAAACCACAAAGTCTGAAGAAGACTGGTCAGAAGGCCTTTTGTAGCAAGAGCTCTTTTTGTGCAAACCACGCTCTTGACCAAATTAGCGTCGGAAGACTAGACACTCTTCATTACTTGTTTACCACCAAAAAGGAAATTCTTTTCAACCCTACGAAGGGAGAAACCTGCCCTCGTTTTAATTTGCAAAACAAATTCAAATAAGCACCTAATCTCCTTGAGAAAATCACATTGCAACATCATGCTTCGCCTTCCGTCGGAAAAGTCACGGTCGTAGCTCACGTAATGGGAGACACATTTCCAAGATTTCCACGACTCACAACACTCTCCTATTTCAAAATTGAGTCTCGCCCTCGATTACCCTTTCCCAGAAATCATTTCTACAAGAACCTGCGGTCATTCACTGTAAATTCAGAGTCCGTCGCAAAAGAACTAGGGTCTAAACTGCGAGTTCTGGAAGTCGAGAATCGGAAGCACGTATCCGACCCGGAAGCAAGTTGTACCCACAGTTGCGGAAAATCCTGGGCTTTTCGGTGACACGTTTGGGGCTAACCTAGAGGAAGACCTGGAGAAGATTTCCCCGGCAACGCCAGACGGGGAAGTCAGTCGTGGAGGCGATCAGGCGTGCATTTCTGAAGAGGGATTTTCTGGCTTACCTCTTGGTGGCGTCGAGCAGGGCACCCTGGAAGGTCTTGGCTCCGCTTTCGAAGGTGACGACGATGATGTCCGGCAGTGCCGACTCGACGGTCACGAGGATCTTTTCCCCCGGGACAAGGGCCATCCCGGACGGGGCCTCGAGGTCCGCCATATTGGCTCGAATTATTGCTCCTCGCCTCCTCCTCGCGGTATCTGACGTGAGGAGCGGCCTGGCCTGGCACAGCTGGTAACCGGGAGTCACGATTGCGCATGCGCACACTCATAACTTCTCAGAGCCCAAGCCATTCTGCAAAAGGTGTACACATGGGGGCTGGCACTCTGTGTTCCTTTCGAGGCCTGTGGAAAGAAAGTGTCATTAGAGTTGATCGTCGCCGAGTGGCGGCGCCAGCTACGCTATGGCCCTATAAATCAACCAAGGGGGCCAGGGGGCAAGGAGCCGTCCATAAACTACGGCTACGCTACCAATTTTCGGCTATTTTTGACCCCCATGCAGGATTGCAGGGTGACCAGACGTCGATCCTGATTTATCAGGACATTTTCTGATTATTTCTGCTATGCCCTGATTTTTACATTCAATTGAAAATTTCAGATCAACTGTGTTCTGTTTTTGAATGAGAATATTCATTTTCTTTTTTTTGAAAATTCAAAAATTTGGTTTACTCTGTTTTGTTTCAAAATTCGATCATGTGGTTAAAAATTCATCTACGTAGGTTGAAAATTCAACCTCTTTGTTGAACATTCGTCCTTTTGGATTAAAAATTATCTTTTTTGTAGAAAAGTCATTTTTCTTGGTTGAAAATTAACTTTTTGGTATGAAATCATCTTTTTTAGTTAAAATGAAAATTTGATTATTTTGTTGAAA
>CAKNYM010052949.1:557339-571238 GCA_932195095.1 Andricus curvator | reverse complement strand
CTTGGTTGAAAATTAACTTTTTGGTATAAAATCATCTTTTTTAGTTAAAATGATAATTTGATTATTTTGTTGAAATTTGTCTTTCTAGGTTGTAAATTCAACTAATTGGTTGACAATTGAACTATTTGGTTAAAAAATAAATTTTTATGTTTGAAATTAACTTTTTTTCTTGAAAATTCAAATATTTGGTTGAAAATTGAACTATTTTCTTAAAAAATCATCCTTTCTGGTAAAAAAAACCCAATTTTTTGTAGAAAATTCGTAATTCTTCGTTAAAAAATAAACTATTTGATTGAAAATGAACTTTTTGTTAAAAATTCATAGTTTTGGTTGAAAATTAAACTATTTTGGAAAAAATCAACTATTCACTTAAAAAATAAACTATTTATTGAAAAATTTAATTACTTGGTAGAAAACTAAATTTTTGATTGAATAATATTTTTTTTGGTTAAAATGAAAATTTGATTATTTTGTTGAAAATTCAACAATTTTTTTAAAAGATCATCCTTTCTGATTGAAAATCCAACTTTTTTGTTGAAAATTCGTCTTTCTAGGTTGAAAATTCAACTATTTGGTTGGCAATTTAACTATTTGGTTGAAAAATAAATTTTTATGTTTGAAATTAACTTTTTTTGTTGAAAATTCAAATATTTGGTTGAAAATAGAACTATTTTCTTAAAAGATGATCCTTTCTAGTAAAAAAAACTGCATTTTTTGTAGAAAATTCGTATTTCTTCGTTAAAAATTCCACGATTTGATTGAAAATGAACTTTTTTGATAAAAATTCATAGTTTTGGTTGAAAATTCAACTATTTTGGTAAAAAATTAAACTGTGTGATAGATAATTCGTCTTTTTGGCTTCAAAATTCCACAATTTTTTTGAAAAATTATGCATTTTATTGAAATTTCTTTTTTTTTTTTTTTTGAAAAAAAATTAATCTTGCTGGTGAAACATTAATCTTTTTGTTTGAGAAATTAATTATTTGGTTGAAAGTTGACCTAACTGTTAAAAATTAATTTTTTTAATTCACCTCTTTACTTGAAAATTTAACTATTTTGTTGAAAATTCATTTTGGTCTACGGGGCCCACTGGAAACCTAATTCCGCATAGCAGAATTTTGAAATTTAATTGACGCCTTTTTGTAAAAGTAAAAGTTACAAATGCCCATGGGCCCCTAATTCCCGTAAGCATAATTTTTAAATTCAATTGATGCTTTTTTAAAAGAAAAAGTTACAAAAGTCTAAGGGGCCCACAGGGCCCCTTAATTACCTACAGCATAATTTTGAAATTTAATTGACGCTTTTTTGTAAAAATAAAAGTTACAAAAATATCTAAGGGGCCCACTGGGCCCCTAATTCCCGATAGCATAATTCAATTGACGCTCATTTTTAAAGAAAAAGTTTAAAAAGTCTCAGGGGCCCACTGGGCCTATAATTCCCGATAGTATAATTTTAAAATTCAATTAAAACTTTTTTTAAAAAGAAAAAGTTACAAAAATCTAAGGGGCCCACTTGGCCCCTAATTCTCAGTAGTATAATTTTGAAATTCAATTGACTTTTTTTTAAAGAAAAAGTTACAAACGTCTGAGGGGCCCTCTGCCCCCCCCCCAGACCCTCGGGGCCCCTAGGGGCCTAGGCCATGGCCTACCTTGGCCTACTGATTAATCAAGCGCTGCTCAAAGATCTCAAAAGCGCCAGAAAGTTATTTTTATCATGAATTATTATTTTATTTCTAAGGCCACTGCACCACTAGCGCCGACACTCGGTGACGGTCAACATATGGTATACTAATTAGCAAAGTTTTATTTCAGATTCAGAGTACCAGCCCCGTGGGGTGAAAAATTATATGTTTCTCTTGAAACTTTGCACGCTTTTTTCTTAGTAGATACTTTACTTTGTAATTATTTATGACATTTAGCTTCTTAATTCAATTTCCGGGTTTATACAAATAATTTTTACTTTCTCATCCTATAACGAGAAAGTATTATAGATTTGTGTAAAATTTGACCTCGCCCCCCCCCCCCGTTTTTGTCAAATGTCCACGTTTTGAAACTCCCTGAACCCAAAAACAGGTTTTTACAAAATGTCTGTCTGTTAGTCTGTCTGTTTGTTAGTCTGTATATTTTTAGTTTGTTGACACGATACTCTTTCAAAAGAATTACCGTATTGGATTGGGCTTTGGTATACTCTTTAAATGTCCTAAAATGAAGCACAAGTTCGTTAGCCAGCCATTTTAGATAAAAATTCAAAAAGTGAGCACGTTTTGAAAATTTTTGAGAACACTTTTTTTCAATATTTAAAAACGATATGGACCGAAATTATTAGTACTCAAAAAGGCGAACAAAATATTTCCATGACTTATTCTGATGGAAGAAAAATTACCGGAGTTATAGCATTTACAATATTTCAGAAAACAAACGAAAATTAACATTTTAAGCCAAACAACGCACGATATAAAAAAAAGTCGAGATAAGGAACATGTTTCTTTTTGAACACCCTACAATATTGTTAAAAGACTTTTTCAATTTTCTTCAAAAATCGAAAATTCACATTTTTATCGCACAAAAGAATAATGAAAAATGAAAAATTCCATTTTGAGGTCAAACTATACAAGATAAGAAAAAAGATAAATAGACAAAAATTGTGCACTCAAAAAATATCTACAAATTTGTTAATGATCACTTTTTGATGGGACGCGTAGTTTTTGTTTCATTTTTAAAAAACTGATTTAAGAATAAAATAAATTAAATTTTTGGACGACACAAACCACGAAAAAAATTAATAGACAAAAGTTATTCACTCAGAAAAGAGCTAAACATTTTTTATTAATCATTTTTTGATAGGATGCGTAATTTTTGTTTCAATCGTGAAAAATAACATTAAAAATAGAAAAAAAATTTGGGAAAATGACGCAAGGTACGAAAAAAGATGAATAGACAAAAGTTGTTCAACCAAAAAAGATCTGCAAATTTGTTATAAACTTTTGTTATAAAAATAAATTTAAAATACAAAAATTAAATTTTTGGAAGAACGATACACGCTGCAAAAACATTTTAACTAACAAAATTTTTCGCCTAAATTATATTTACAAATTTTCTTAGAACAACTTTACGCTAGGATGCATATTTTTGGTTCAAATCGTAAAAAATAACATTGAACATAAACAAATTAAATTTATGGGGAAAACGAAAGAAGTTGCAATAAAATGCATAATAACGAAATTGTTTTTTTTTATAGGATGCGCACTTTTTTTTCAATTACAATAAAAACAAGACAAGGAAAATACGTCTGTTTTTAATATCAATGCATATTATGAATTATAATAATATACATTTATTCAAATGATATAGAATTTTCACGGTACCTGAGGATAAAATTAAATGCAAAATCAGGATCAAATATTAAAGTAAGTATAGTATACCATTAAGCCATTTCCCTTTCAGGGTAGGCGTGAAGTAATCATGTAAGTAATCATGATAAATACAATTTGTACTTTATTTTGCAATATCTAAATAAGCAATCACAGGCCGACGTATAGAAATAAATGTAATATATATACATTTGATATAATAATGTTGAACATATAATGTAGAACATTTCGCATTTTGGACAAAATCGAGGGCGAAGCACGAGGTATACGTGATGAGAATGTATTCGTTAAAGCTGAAGGAGCTTTAACAAAAGAGAATTCACAATCACCAAATTACATATGTCGATGATTTTACCTTTAATTTTAAAATGTCTGTGCACAAATGTGGGGGAAATACAAAGAATGAGCGCGCAGCGCGAGGTAAATACATTATCGACCGTGAAGCGCGAGATTCAACAGCCGCGCGCGAAGCGCGCGATGAGACTGTGCCCGCAAAGCGGGAAGATTTTTTTGAGCTATTTTGATGTATTGCTTGTAAATATATTGAGGCTCGAAATTATGAAGTGAAAGAGGAAATCTTCAACAAAAAAATAATAATATTAAAATTCATCCTCACTCAGAAATTTTTTTGAATCAAAGCAGTTTTTTCTGACTGTTAATAATATAATATTAATAATTAATAATTCCTAGGGCTGAAAAAAATGAGGGACATGAATTTTAAATATTAAATGACGTTAAAAATTATCCAAAGATTTAAATTAAATGTAAAGTATCCCAATTTGGCAAATAAAACAAATGACTCGCAGTAATTGTACAAAAATTTAATATGAATTTAACTCTACGCGCCAAAGAAGCCTCGTGAGTGAAGAACGAACCTAGCCAACAACAATTTTTTTAAAAGTCAGGGATTTAGAAAAAATCTTGTAAAAGTCATGGAAAAGGAACAATTGGTCAGGGAAAAATTAGGGAATTTTTAAAATCAAGTTTTGCGGTAACTCTGATATAATATTCTTATTAGTAATTTATTTGCCTTGTATTTATATTTCTTTTTTTTTTTGCAGCTGCTTCCTCCTGAAGATTATCTTTTTAGTTATAAATTTTATTATTTATTTAAAAATTCAACAATTTTGTTAAAAAGTCATCCCTTTTGATCGAAAATTCAACTGTCACGTTGAAAATTAATACTTAAAATAAATTTAATATTAATGAAATATTGGTAAAAAGTCATGCTTTTGGGTCGAAAATTCAACTGTTTTGTTGAAAATTCAACTATTTCATAGAAAATTTACTGGTTGTTTAAAATTCATATTTTAGCATTAAAAAGTCATTTGAAATCTTTTGGCTGGAAATTTAACTATTTTTTGAAAATTTCTCTTTTTTATTTGAAAATTCATCTTTTTTAGTAGAAATTGCATCTTTCATGGATTAATATGCAATCATTTGGTTAAAAATACAACAATTTTGTTAAAAAGTTGTCCTTTTTGGTTAAAAATTCAACTGATGTTTTGTTGCAAATCCAACTATTTCGTAAGAAATTGATCTTTCTTGGATAAAAATGCAACTGAATGGTTGAAAATTAATCTTCTTTGCTTGAGGATTCAACTATATTGTTTGAACAACTTTGTTAAGAAATTATTTTTTTGATGAAGATTTATATGTTTTGTTGAAATTTCATCTCTTTGGTTAAACGTTGAACTATTTTGTAGAAAACTGATGTTTTAAAATTGAAAATTCAACTACATGGTAAAAGTTGACCTACTTTGTTGAAAATTGGTTGTTTTTTTCGTATGAAGGTTTATCTCTTCGACTGAAAATTTAACAATTTTGTTGAAAATTAATTTTTTTGCTGAAAATTCATATTATCTGGTTGAAAATTAAATTTTTGTACAGAAAATTCGTCTTTTGGATTGAAGGATCAACAATTCAAGTGAACTTTTTTTTCATTCATGAATGAAAAGTCTTTATTCGTTGGCAATTCGTCTTTTTGGTTTTAAAATTCATTTTTTGAATGAAATTTCATCTTGTTAGGGTGAAAATTTAATTTTTTTTTAAATGAGGTCATTTTTTAAAAATAAATGAATAAATTTGAAAATTTAAAATTTTTGTCTGAAATATTGCTTTATTCCGTTTATAAATGATCCTATGTTAAAAATATTAAAAGATTAAAATGCTGGCATTATAATGTTAATGGTTAGGGAAAATAAGAAATGGTTGAAGGAAACATTAGAGAATTTTGAAAATGAATTTTTCACCCTGCAAAGCATGTATTATCATAAATACAAAAAAATTTAATTAGTTTCAAGTCCCATATCTTATTATTTCTGTAAACCATAAATTATGTACAGTAAGAGGGGCGGAGGGGTAGAAATATTTTGTTACGGTTCGTTACAGGAGTTGGGGGGTGGAAAGGGCCTATAATCCGTTACGTAATTTAAGTACGGCCCCTAATCTATATTGCATCTTCCATTAAATTAAATTAATAAAAGTCGAAATAGAATTTCTCGGCTGAATTTCATAAAGATGTTTTCATTTTCAAGAATAAAATCCTTTAGTACGAGAATCAACACGCCTTTATCCTGCTGGAAGTTTTAGATTATACTTTTGTGACTTTAGATTTAGAACCTGCCATAAAGTATAAAAGCAGCGTTGAATGCCATTGAGGCAGAGGTCCGAAATTTTACTGTCAGCATGACGAGACCAACTTTTTATTTTCCTCGCTCGAGATCACACTGTGCCAACTTTTAGAGTTTAATAGGCAACTATTATTTCGAAAAAGTAATAAACGTCTACGCAACTTCACCTTCATATTATTGAGAAGTTAAGCAAAATCGCAAGTAAAAGTTTTTAGATGTGTTGCGTGATATATATATATATATATATATATATATATATGTATGTATGTATGTATGTATGTATGTATGTATGTATGTATATATGTATCTTTGAAGAGCTGATACTAAGTTCAGGTTTGGTGATACCGGATGGAGATATACA
The DNA here is from genome assembly GCA_932195095.1 of Andricus curvator. Lineage (NCBI taxonomy): Eukaryota > Metazoa > Arthropoda > Insecta > Hymenoptera > Cynipidae > Andricus > Andricus curvator. The sequence continues at coordinate 564,874 of CAKNYM010052949.1, read as the reverse complement.
TGTATACTACTTCGATTCATCGCTCTTTAAGACTTTAAGACTTTTTACATTTCCAATGAGAAAGGGATAGACCACCCTGATAAATCAGAAAAATATGATTTCTTTTTGAAAATTCTATAGTATTATTTATATACCTATACCGAGGGGTTGACAACTCGTGAAGTCATTCATATGAATTCACGTGAAATCATTTGAAATCACCTGAATTCATTTGAAGTCACTTGAATTATTCTGAAGTCACTTGAAATCTCCTGAGATATCTGAAGTCATTTTAATTCACGTGAAATCATTTGAAATCACCTGAATCCATTTGAAGTCACTTGATTTCTCCTGAAGTCATTATAAGTCTCCTGAAATCTCCTGAAATATCTGAAGTCATTTTTTTTCACATGAAGTGACTTGAAGTCACTTGAAATTTCCTGAAATATCTGAAGTCATTTGAATTCAAATGAAGTCACTTGAAGTCACATGAATTCTCCTAAAGTCACTTGAAATTATTTGAATCCTCCTGAAGAAATCACGTGAAATCACATGAAGTGACGTGAATTTATATGAAGTCACTAAATCTCCTGAAATATCTTAAGTTATTTTAATTCACATGTAGTCACGTGAAGTAACTTGAAATTATTTTAATTCATTTGAAGTCGTTTGAATTTTCCTGATGTCACTTAGAATCTCGTGAAACATCTGAAGTCAGTTGAATTCACATGAAGTCACTTGAGATCTCCTGAAATAGCTGAATCCATTTTAATTCACATGAAGTCACATGAAGCCTCTTGTGGTCACTTGAAATCATTTGAATTCATTTGAAGTCGTTTGAATTTTCCTGAAGTCACTTGAAATCTCCTGAGACATCTGAAGTCATTTGAATTCACATGAAGTCACATGAAGTCACTTAAAATCATTTGAATTTATTTTAAGTTACTAGAATTCTCCTGAAGTTACTTGAAATCTCCTGAAATATCTGAAGTCATTTGAATTCACATGAAGTCACTTGAAATCTCCTGAAATATCTGAAGTAATTTGGATTCACTTAAAGTCACATGAAGTCACTTGAAATCGTTTGAATTTGTTTGAATCTTCCTGAAGTCACTTAGAATCTCGTGAAACATCTGAAGTCAGTTGAATTCACGTGAAGTCACTTGAAATCTCCTGAAATAACTGAATCCATTTTAATTCACTTGAAGTCACATGCAATCTTGTTTTGTCACTTGAAATCATTTGAATTCATTTGCAGTCGCTTGCATTTTCCTGAAGTCACTTGAAATCTCTTGAGACATCTGAAGTCATTTGAATTCACATGAAGTTACATGAAATCACATGAAATCATTTGAATTTATTTGAAGTTACTAGAATTCTCCTGAAGTCACTTGAAATAATTTGAATTCTCCTGAAGTTACTTGAAATCTCCTGGAATGACCTGAAATATCTGAAACCATTTGAATTCACATGAAGTCACTTGAAATCTCCTGAAATATCTGAAGTCATTTGGATTCACTTGAAGTCACACGAAGTCACTTGAAATCGTTTGAATTCATTTGAAGTTACTTGAATTCTCCCGAAGTCACTTGAAATCTCCTGAAATACCTTAAGTCACTTGAAGTCACATGAAGTAACATGAAGTCTTGTGTTGCCACTTGATATCATTTGGATTCACTTGAAGTCACATGAAGTCACTTGAAATCGTTTGGATTCATTTGAAGTTACTTGAATTCTCCCGAAGTCACTTGAAATCTCCTGAAATACCTTAAGTCACTTGAAGTCACATGAAGTCTTGTGTTGTCACTTGCAATCATTTGAATTAACATGAAGTCACATGAAATCATATGAAAGCATTTGACTTTATTTGAAGTTACTAGAATTCTCCTGAAGTCACTTGAAATAATTTGAATTCTCCTGAAGTTACTTGAAATCTCCTGGAATGAACTGAAATATCTGAAGTCATTTGACTTCACATGAAGTCACTTGAAATTTCCTGAAATATCTGAAGCCATTTGTATTCACTTGAAGTCACATGAAGTCACTTGAAGTCGTTTGAATTCATTTGAAGTTACTTGAATTCTCCCGAAGTCACTTGAAATCTCCTGAAATACCTTAAGTCACTTGAAGTCACATGAAGTCTTGTGTTGTCACTTGAAATCATTTGAATTCATTTGAAGTCGCTTGCATTTTCCTGAAGTCACTTGAAATCTCCTGAGACATCTGAAGTCACTTGAATTCACATGAAGTCACATGAAATCACATGAAATCATTTGAATTCTTCTGAAGTCACTTGAAATCTCCTGAAGTCACTTGAAATAATTTAAATTCTCCTGAAGTTACTTGAAATCACCTGAAATATCTGAAGTCATTTGAATTCACATGAAGTCACTTGAAATCTCCTGAAATATCTTAAGTTATTTGGATTCACTTGAAGTCACATGAAGTGACTTGAAACCATTTGAATTTATTTATAGTTACTAGAATTCTCCTGAAGTCACTTCAAATAATTTCAATTCTCCTGAAGTTACTTGAAATCTCCTGGAATGACCTGAAATACCTGAAGTCATTTGAATTCACATGAAGTCAGTTAAAATCTCCTGAAATATCTGAAGTCATTTGGATTCACTTGAAGTCACATGAAGTCACTTGAAATCATTTGAATTCTCCTGAAGTTACTTGAAATCTCCTGGAATGACCTGAAATATCTGAAGTCATTTGAATTCACATGAAGTCACTTGAACTCTCCTGAAATATCTGAAGTCATTTGGATTCACTTGAAGTCACATGAAGCCACTTGAAATCATTTGAATTCTCCTGAAGTCAGTGAAATCTTCTGAAGTCATTAAAATATCCTGAAGTATCTTGAAGTGAGATGTAGGTGTACCGATCGGTCAAGTTGTCAACCCCTCGAGTTATACAATATACAATACAATTATGTATATTAGGGTGGTCCAAATTTTTTTTATTTTCATGCATATCACCCGGAAATTTGCTCGAATAAAAAAAAATGATGCATTAAAAAAAATTATATTTAGAGGTTCCGCAAGCCCATGAAGTTTAACACGTATTTCCCATAAGAAAGAAGACCTTTATGTAAATTTTATTCAGAATCGTCAATATTACGTGAATCGAGTTGAAACTCAACATTCTTTTCACAGTTAGCTATAAAGTACGAATCAGAACTTATTTTTTAAATATCAACCCCATAAGTATGTTTTATAGAGCCCCAAAAACCCCCATTAGTGAAAAATTGTGTTTTGCGAGTTTTTAGCGATAATTATGATTTTTTGCGGTTTTTTAAATACAAATTGTTTACAATACATGAAATACTACTTTTTATTGATAATTAGATGTTTCTATGAGTTGTTTAAACAATTTGTTACTGATGTTAACAACTTTCTGTTAGAATAGAGTTAGAAAGTCGCAGTTTTTCTCCGTATTTTTCAACTTATTTCAAGTTTTCAATTAGAGTAAGGTAATAATTAATTCAAGTTAACAAACATGATTGTTTAAACAATGTAATATTATTTGAAATAAAATTGTCTTTGAATAATGCTAAAAATTTGGGTTTTTTTTTCTTAAATATTCAACATTTGGTCCACTTTTTACTTATATTAGTGATATAATAATTGATACAATTTAACAAAACTAATTGTTTCAACAAATTATTTTTGTTTATAACTATCTCGTCCTATAGTAATGCCAGATAGTTGCAACATTTGTCTGAAATTCTCAACTTTTTCTCCACTATGTTCTTAGAGTGAGGTAATAATTAGTGCAATTCAGCAAACATAATTGTTTAAACAAATATCTTCTCCTTTATTAATGCTGGATAGTTGCGGTTTTTACTAAAAAAAATCCATTTTTGTCCACTTTTCACTTAGTGAGGTGATAATTAATGCAAGTTAACAAAAATAAAGTTTTAAACAATTTATTATTGTTTATAACAATCTTCACTTAGTTAACTGCTAGAAAAATGTGATTTCTTCTGAAATTTTTAACTTTGCTTTCAAATAAAGAGATATTTGAAAACTTTTCTATATAGATCATATTAAATCTAAATCTTCTATGAAGTAGTTATTGAGGGCCTTTTTGTTTAAATTAATATCAATATTTATTATTTGTTTCTAACTAAAAAGTCAAAGAAAAGCTGAAAAATTCAGAAAAACCTGCAACATCCTAGCATTAACATAGGAGAAGATAATTACAAACAATAATAATTTGTTTAAACAATTATGTTTGCTAAATTGCACTAATTATTACCTCACTCTAAGTAGAAAGTGGACAAAAAGCTGAAAATTTCAGAAAACCCCACGACTTTCTAGCATTACTATAGGAGGAGATAGTTATAAACAATAATATTTGTTTCATCAATTAGGTTTGTTGAATTGCATTAATTATCATATCAATAAATAAAAAGTGGACAAAATGTTGAATATTTCAGAAAGAACCGCAACTTTTTAGTATTATTCTAGGAGAATATTGTTATAAATAATATTAAATTTTTTAAACAATTATTTCTGTTGAATTCAATTGATTATTACCTCACTCTTATCAAAAAGTTGAAAATAAGTTTAAAAAATTCGGGAAAAACCGCGACTTTCTAACTCTATTCTAAAAGAAAATTGCTAAAAATAATAATAAATTGTTTATAAAGATTTATAAAAACATCCAACTATAAGCATCTATATAGGCCTCCCCCCTCTCAGAATACTTACGTAATACTTGAATGGCCCCTTAGCATTATAAGAGATGTATAGTGTATGACTAATTCATAATCAAATTCTGATAAGTCATTCAATATATGTAATTGAATGACTAATTCATTTGTTAGTCAAATTGATTAGTAAAATTTTCATATGGATTCGTAATTTCTTAATAATTCGTAGTCATATCTACACTAAATAAACTAATAAACAACTCATTAAAAGGAATAAGTGTACTTGGGCCAAATACTCTTTTTTATAGTTAAATGACATCTTTGCTGGTTTATTGAAAGATATCGTTTTTAATTGACCCAAGCAGCATAATTGTAAAGAAGATTTTTTAATTGGCATTAGGGTCGATAATATTTATTTTTGTTCTGAAATTAATTTTTATCTTTTTTAGTTTTTTTTCCGTCTTCACAGTGAAATTTTACCAATGCATGTGGTTATAAAATTCATTAGCCAACAATTAAATTACTAAATGTCTTAAGGGCCCTGCATAAATTACGTAACGTCTTTTGAGTGGGGGGGGGGCAGATAAACGATTCTTCTATGGTGTACTACATGGGGGGGGTCCGTGGTCAAAACCATTTCTTACGTAAGATATTCTCAATCCTGCGAATCACTAAAAAACAAAAGTTAAACCCATTAAATATAATAATCATGAATTCACGAACTTATAATAAATGAATAAATAGAAAAGGGGTCAACCAAAAATTACGTAAGGTGTTTTTCTGAAATTTTCATCCCCCCCCCCCCTCAGGTTTTTCCGACCCGCTCAAAATCTATTTATTCACTTACACTAGAAACTGGAATTATGCACGGTTTCGGTTATGGCCTTCGACTCAAATCCCGGGACTCGGAACGTAAACTGGCAGGGTCGCATGAATAATTTCTGTTGGATTTCGAGGCATGACGCAACCTGATGCAACTAATGCGCGAAGACTTCAACCCTCAAGCTGTTTGTCACGCTTGACACCGCGCTTCCTGCATCACGAAACCGCCGTTGCATCAATTCTCGGAGCGCACAAATTCAGTTTACGACAATCCAGGTTCCAGTGTATAAGAAAATCCAACTGCACTGGAACCTGGATTGCCGTAAACTGAATTTGTGCATTCCGAGAATTGATACCGTTCGGCGGTTTCGGATGAGTGGAGCCGCGCGGCCGAGAGGGGAGGCGCTGCTCAGTCAAGCGTGAGAAACAACAGGAGGACCGCACTCAGCGCGTTAGTTGCGTCAGGTTGCGTCATAACTCCAAATCCAACAGAAATTATACACGCGGCCCTGCATCTGCATGTTTACGTCAAGTTCCAGTATATTTTGGTAAAAAGTTCATTCTTTTCGGATGAAAAGTCTACTAATCAATTTTTGGTTAAAAATTCATCTTTTAGGTTAAAAATTTAATTATTTTGTTGAAGGTTCAACAATTTTGTTAAAAGGTCATCCTTTTAGGTTGAAAATTCTAATGTTTTGTTGAAAATTCGTCTTTCTGGATTGAAAATTCAACAATTTGATTGACATTTTTTTTCTTCCTTGAATCAAAACTCTGTTTTGGTTGAAAATTCAATTATTTTCTTGAACATTCGTCTTTTTGGTTTGAAAATTCATCTCTTTTTACAGAAATTTCTTCTTTTTTGGGTCAAAATGCAACTATCCGGTTAAAAATTAATCTATTTCGGTTGAAAATATACTTTTTTGTTGGAAATTTACATTTTCTGATGTAAAATTCAACTATTTTTTACAAAAATTCGTATTTTCGGCTCGAAAATTCAACAATTGAGTACAAAATTCAACTGTTCGTTCGAAAGTTAAACTACTTTGTGGAAAAATAATTTTTTTACTTGAAGATTCATCGTTTTAGTTAAAAATTCATTTTTTTGTTGAAAATGTATGTATTTTGATGAAAATTCGTTCTTTGTGTTGAAATCTAACTTTTTAAATAAAAATTTAATTATTTGTTTGAAAATTCAAGTATTTGGTTAAATATTAATTTTTTTGGTTGCAGATTCATAATTTTAGTTAAAAAATCATTTCTTTGGTTTAAAATTCAAGCTAATTTTTAAAAATGAAAATTCAATTATTTGTTCGAAAATTCAACTATTTAGTGAAAAATTAACTTTTTTGTTGAAAATACATATTTTTGGGTTGAGAATTCTACTTTTTTTTTTAGAAAATTCGTCTTTTTGGCTTAAAAATTAATTTTTTTTAACGAAAATTTAATTACGTATTCCATTTTTGGTTAAAAATTGTTGTTTTTTTTGGTTAGAAATTCAACTATTTGGTTGAAAGTTTCTGTAATTTGTGGAAAATTCGACTTTTTTGGTAGAAAATTAATCTTCTTGGTTAATAATAATAATAATAATAAATCTTTTTTGAGCTCGTAAAAAAGAAGGATATGTCCATGATAATAAAAATAAATATATTAATATAATAATAATAATGTTGAAAATACGTCTTTTTTCGTAGAAATCTACTCTTCTTCGTTCAAAATTAAACTATTTTTAAAAAAAATTATCTATTTTGTTGAAAATTCGTCTATCTTAGTTGAAAATTAATTTTCTTCATAGAAAATTAATCTTTTTTGATGAAAATTCAACTGTTTTGTAGAAAGCTTGTTATTTTTGCTTGAAAATTCAACATTTTGGATGACTTTTGGTTATTCACTCAAAAATCTTTCTTGGTAGAAGTCCCAGACAATTGGAAAAAAGCGATTATCGTACCAATATACAAAAGAAAGGGAGATAAAAGCAACTGCAGTAATTACAGAGGTATCAGCCTACTAAGTACCGTAAGTAAAATATAGGGGAAACCGCCCTACAGTAGATAGGAAAAAATTCAACAGCATA
>CAKNYM010052949.1:525912-547339 GCA_932195095.1 Andricus curvator | reverse complement strand
TTAATTATTTGAAATAGTAAAAAAAATCATTATTTCGTAGCCTAGCAGCAAGAAAATCATACAAACTTTATTTTTTTCAATGATTTATTCACATATCAAGCAATTTTAATGCTTAAAAATTGTTCATGTTTTATTCAAATAAATATTAGGATGTAATGAACTGAAATTCATATCCGACGAAAATAAAAAAAAATTTAACTTTTAGATGGCCGAGGTATTAAGGCGACGGGACAAAGTTACAACAATATAATAGGACGTTACATCAGAAGTTCGACACCCGGCGTATGTACAAGAGATTTGCGGAAACTCATTTCTTCTTTTTTTTTGTACAAAAACTTTTTTTATATTTTTAATTAACTGCAAAATCTATATATTGGACTTGTATGGCATAAAAAATAATTATATTATATAATTATTAATTATTTTTTATCAAAATAGCCGATCTGTCTAGAAACTAGTCGATCCGAGCGTTACATCCCAGTCTAGCCACTGGACAGTCAGCCTGTGGAGCGCCAGTGTCGACTCAAGGCGGACTGGACAGAAACAGTACAGCGCCACGAAATTTTTCCACACGGGATATATAATATATTTTTTGGATTCTGATCTTTTGATTTCAAATAACTTGTAATTAAACTGTTAGAAAAATCTGTACTAAATTTAGTATACATGTAATGGAAGCAAGAATGCACAACATGAAATTAAATTTAGTATATTCATACTGAATTTAGTATACGCGTACATGAAATTCAATATACTGATGGATACTAATGTATACTAATAGTATACTAATGGAAGCAAGAATGCACAACATGAAATTAAATTTCGTATATATTCATACTGAATTTAGTATGCACGTACATGAAATTTAGTATACGCGTATACTACATTCAGTATAAATATACTAAACTTACTGTACGCTGGTATACTAAATTTGGTTTCATGTTGTGCATTCTTGTTTCCATTACATGTATACTAAATCTAGTACAGATTTTTCTAACAGTGTATTTTTTTTTTAAATTCATAATTCAGAGCACTAAAATGTATATTAAATCCACTAAATGTTGTATAGTAAATTTTCTATACAATTTTTCAATAAAAAGAAACATTTATCATATTACGTGATATATAATATATTTTGTACTGCCTATATATAAATGGACAGCATATATACTACAAAATATAATATACTTTTGTGTGTAGAAGGAACACAATTTTCAGTAATGTTACATACTTGCGGATATTTTCTGTACAATTTACTGAACTTCATGAAAAAATTCTGTTAATTTTACAGAAAAAAGCAACACTCAGAACAAAAATTTTCATAGAACCAAAAAAACTGGTTTCTTGAATATACCTGAAAATTTGTTTTGAAGGAAGCAAATTTTGGTTGATTCAACAAATTATTTGATAGACCCAACCGAATTTTTTGGTTGATGCAACCAAACACTCTATCTACCAAAATATTTGGTTAAAACAACCAAAAAATTTGTTTAAGGCAATCAAATATTTAGTTGTCCATGTTATAAACCAAAAAAAACTTTGTTGATTCAACCAAATCGTTTTCAGAGTGCACAAGTCTCTAAAATTACTGAAAATTCTTAATATAATATATATATATATATATATATATATATTTGTGGCTTAAAAAAAATATATTATATATATTTTTTTAAGACAAAAACTTGATTTATTTTATGTTGTATAAAAAACAAAAAAAACTGTAATAATTACAGGATTCTAAATCTGAGACAACCACCTGGTTCTTTCAGTAGATACAGCCATGTTCTTCAACGGCGCAGGGGCGTAGTGATGAGTTTGAATGCCTTGTAGATTTTGAAAATATTTGGAAAATGACGAATCAGAATTTTTAAGATAACAAATTGCCCCTCGGCAACTTCAGTTTAATATTTTAATTTATGGAGCTCTTCACATCGCACGCATCCTTTTAAACTTTTGAAGTTAGCTCGGGGGTCGCCGACCGTGCGTAACCCGGTTTTATAGGGACTTCTCACAGACTTGTTCTGCAGCTTGAGTCAAAATTCCTGTCCCCAAAAACGAGACCCACGATTAGGGATGATGTTTGAAAAGAGTATTTTTTTTGCAACTATATAAGGGGATCTTGGCGGAACGAAGAAGGGGACACTGTTAGGGGATGAATTCCTGAGATTTATACCAGCTTCTTACAAATTCTGTACAATGATGATATATTATTTTCTATCCATTTCATGTATTTTACGTATTTTTGGTTTCAAACTGAAAATGTTGCTTTACTAGTAATAGTATTACTTCATCAATTATTTTCTTAACTCGTTTTTTGACGTTTTAGAAAAATACATTCTATGTTTGGTTAAACTCTTATAATTTGAAATCACATTTTTTTCTTATTTTTACAGTAGGTCAGGAAAAACCTGGAAATCAGAGAAAAGTCAGGGAATTTTTATAGGTCAGAGAATCTCAGGGAAACATCAAGGATTTGGAAAAAAATCTTTCAAAAGTCAGGGGATTTCTATTAGAGGCACTTTAATAATTTTCAAGGATGAAAAATTTGAATTTTTTAGATTAAAATTAGTTTGTTCCGTTTAGTAAAGATTCTGGTCTTTGAATATTCATGGTCGGGGAAAATGAAAAATTGTTCAGGGTAAACCCTGATATCATATTCTTGTTAGTAATTTATTTGCCTTGTATTTCTATTTTTATTTCTTTTTTTTTTGTAATAGCTTCCTCCTGACTATTATATTTTCAGTTAAAAATTGTATTATTTGTTTAAAAATTCATCTACATTGGTAGAAATTTAATCTTTTTTTCTGCCAAAAATGCAACTATTTGGTTGAAAATAATTAGTCTTCTTTGGTTGAGGATTCAATTTTTTGTTGTTGAAAATTCGTCTTTTTTTATTGAATTCAACTGTTTTTGATTAAAAATTAAAATCTTTTTGGTTGAAAATTAGACTGCTTCGCTGAAGGTTGAAACACTTTAATATAAAATAATTTTGTTGTTGGAGATTCTTAATTTTATTTGAAAATTCGTTATTTCTCTTGGTTGAAAATTTAACTATTCAAGTTGAAGATGCATCATCTTATGTTAGCTGAAAATTTATCTCTTTGAAAGTTTAACTATTTTGCTACAAAATTTATCTTTTTCAATTTTATTGACAATTCAACTAAAAGGGTACATTTAAATTTTTCATTTTTTGTTGAAAATTGATTTTTGTTAGTTCAAAATTTCCTATTTTTTGTTTAAAACTGCAACTGTTTTTTTATTGTGAAATTCATCATATCTTCCTTGAAAATCCATCTCTTATGTTGAATATTGGAGTATTTTGTTAAAAATTCGTTTTTTTATTGTTGAAAATTAATTTTTTTTACTGAAAATTTAACTCTTCCATTTTTTATAAATAAATTTTCTTTTTTAGTTGAAAATTCAGCTATTTGTTTTAAAAAATCGTCTTTTTGGTAAATAATTAATCTTCTTGTTTAAAAAAATTTTCTTTGGGTTTCAAAATTCACCTCTTTTGGTAGAAAATTCATCTTTTTTGTACTATTTCATTTTTCGTTAGGAATTAATTTTTTTTTTAAATTTAAGTTTTTAAGCTAATAATTCAACTGTCTTCTAAATATTAATTTTTTTGACCTGAAAATTTAACCATTTTGTTGCAAATTCATCTTTGTGGTTTAAAAATTCAACTGTTTGGTTAAAAGTTGAACTATTTGGTTGTAAATGCATCTTTCTGGGCAAAAAATAATTTTGTTGTTGAAAATTCAACTTTTTGGTTGAAAATTCAGCTTTCTTCATTGAAATTTAACTTTTTTATTGAAAATTTATCTTTTTGGGTTTAAAAGTCAACTATTTTCTAAAAGACTTCATCTATTATGTTGAAAATTCAATTATTTTGTTGAAAAAATAACTATTTTGTAGAAAAGTAATTTTTTGTCGAAAATTCAACTGTTTTGTTGAAAATTCGTCCATTTGGATTGAAAATCCATCTTTTATGCTAGAAAACTCATCTTTTTCGGTTGAAATAAATCATTTTTAAATTTTAATGGGCAGGGAAAATGAAAAAATTGGTCAGGGAAAAATGAGCAAAAGTCAGAAAATTTATCAAATAAAGTTTTTCGATCACCCTGTTTTATAAACTACAAAATATTTTTCAAAATGAAAAATAGTCAAATTCAGCAAGACCTTTTTTCTTCATATTTAAATGGATTCCTTAGTACTTTGTGTAAAATTTTGTTATTGCATTATATGAGAATATTAAATGAGTCATTATGAACGTTCTATATTTTTTATAATAAAGAATGTATATTTACATTCGCATCGGGAGTGTTTGATGAGTGAGATTTTGTATAAATGACATGTATTAAATTGACCTTGCGTGACCAGAATTTTACTCCACAGACATATATTAACGCAGGAATAGTAATTACAATTTTTTATAATATCGGAAAATTATTTATAAGCCTCTTTTCATTACTGAAAGGCAACATTAATAGGCTGTCAATCATTTATCAAATACACATAAATAATCTTCTCCTTGAAATGGAAAGTAAAAGTAATCGAAAGTCAGGGGAAAAATGATTATATAAGAATGATGAAATGCAAGTATGATGAGGGAGGTTTACGCTTTTTATGATTAAAATTTTTAAGAAATGCTTAAAAATTCCGTAAACGAAAAAATATTCAAAGAAAGTAAGGGGCCATCCATAAATTACTTAACAGCTATTTTTTCGGGAGAGGGGGGGATGTTACGATTTGTCACAAGTTACATAGGGGGAGGCGGTAAATTGATACTGTTACGTAATATTTTTAACAAATAAAACAATAAAAGATTGTAATAACGTTAGATATAGACTTCAAATATCGGTATAATTATATTAGCATTTCGATTTTTTTGAACATTGCGTAACAAAATAATTTCCATAAAAACAACGTTCTTTCACAATTTTTGAAATTACTACAATTTTTTAAAAGCTCTGAATAATAGGTATTTTAATGAATTTTCCAGGATTTCAACGGATTTCATAGAACTTCAAATATTTGAAGGAATTTCAAAGAATATCATCAGATTTAATGTAATTTCGCGGGATTTCAAGGGATTTTATAATATTTTAATGAAATTCCAAAGAATTTCTTCACAAGAATTGAGGGATTCTAAAGAATTTCGTCAAAGATTTGAAGAGACTTTCAATATTACAAGGTATTTTCAGAGATTTTAAGAAATTTTAAAGATTAAATTGAATTTGAACAATTTTAGGATATTTAAAAAGATTCCAAGGAATTTCAATGGATTTCAAGAATTTGGAGAGATTTCAAGAGGTTTCAAAAGATATTTTGAAATATTTCAAGGAATTTCAATATATTTCAATGATTTGAAAGATTTGAGGGTATTTTAAAAGATTCCACGGAATTTTCAAGAGCCTCAGAAAATTTCCAGAGATTTCAAAAGATTTCCAAGGACTGGAAATATTTTAAGTTTTTTTAAAGGTTTCAAAGGAATTTTCAAAGGATTAAAAAAAATCAAGGAATTTCAAGGATTATCATCGAGTTTATTTAATTTCACGGTATTCCAAGAGCTTTTATAATATTTTAATAAAATTTCAAAGAATATATTCATATAAGAACTGAGGCATTTCAAAGCATTTCAAATATTTTTAAGATTTGAAAGAATTGTAAAGATGGTAGGATATTTTTAAGAATTTCAAGGAATTTCAATAATTTTCAAAAAATTTTAAAGGATTTCAAAGATTTTAGGGTATTTTAAAAGATTCCAAGGAATTATTCACGAGTCCGAAAAAATTTCCATAGATTTAAAAAAATTTCAGCGGATTGGAAATAATTTAGGGCATTTAGAAAGATTCCAAGGAATCTTTCAAGAGCCTCAAAAAATTTCCAGAGATTTCAAAAGATTTCCAAAGGCTGGAAATATTCTAAGTTATTTTAAAGGTTTCCAAGGAATTTTCAAAGGATTAAAAAAAAATCGTGGAATTTCAAAGGTTATCATCGAGTTTATTTAACTTCACGGGATTCCAAGAGATTTTATAATATTTAAATAAAATTTCAAAGAATGTATTAACAAAAATTGAGGCATTTTAAAGCATTTCTAAGATTTTAAAGAAATGTAAAGATGGTAGCATATTTTTAAAAATTTCAAGGAATTTCAATAATTCTCAAGAAATTTTAAAGGAATCGAAAGATTTTAGGGTCTTTTAAATGATTCCAAGGAATTATTCAGGAGCCTGATAACATCTCCAGAGATTTAAAAAGATTTCAACGGATTGGAAATATTTTGAGGTTCTTTTAAAGGTTTCCTAGGAATTCTGAAAAGATTTTTTTTAAATTAAGGAATTTCAAGAATTATCATCGAGTTTGTAATATTTTAATGAAATTTCAAAGAATTTATTTACAAGAATTGAGGCATTTCAAGGTATTTCAAAGATTTTAAAGAATTGTAAAGATGGTAGGATATTTAAAAATATTTCAAGGTATTGCAATCATTTTCAAGAAATGTGAAGGGATTTGAAAATTTAAAGGTATTTTTAACGATTCCAAGGAATTTTCTTTTAAAAAAATTGCAAGGGAATTCAAAAGATTTCGAAGGATTTCAACGATTCAAAGAGATTGCACGCTATTTCCAAAGATTTTAAAAGATTTTCAAGTGTCTTGAAAAAAATTTCCATAAAAACAAAGTTTTTTCACAGTTTTTGAAATAACTACCAGCCCCAAAATCATTCAACATTTTTTAAGTTCATCAGGCTTTCTACTATTTATTAAATACATCCTTAGATTTGGTAATCTACTTTTCTAGATTTGACGACAGATTAAATAGGAAGTGAAAATATCTGAAACCCTTAGTAAAGGGTTTCAATTCTTCAAATTATTTGAATAAATATAAACTTGAGAGTATTGATAAAAAATGTGAGAAAACTTCGTAATCTTATTCTATATTACACTTTATTAACGTTTATTATGACTGCAATCGTTCTCTAAACTGTTTAGATTATTTTTGGTCGCGTATAGTCTGTCCAAAAATGTACAAAAATGCATAACCGAAATGAAATAATTAGAGATATGTGCTAGTAATTTTTTTTTTCAATTGTAAAAAGTGAAGTTTTTGGTGAGTATTTTTCTACTAGATGACACAGTTTTTTATGTATTTTATTTTTCGAGAAAACCTTAAGAATCGAAAATTATTTTTATTAAATCTTAATAATGTTGATATTTGAATAATAAAATAAATTAAAATTATTATATATAATAATTACTTCGGGGGGGGGGGGGGGTAATATTGATCCTTTAGATTAATTCTATTATATATAATAATAATTATTATTACTAAATAGTATTTCACTGGAAATTCCAACCGAATGGCTGCACTTCCCTTATTTCTTTAAATTCCGTTTTAATAAATCCTTCTTTAGAAAAAATATAAAATAATAATAATATTATATGACATTACATTTTTTTTAATTTGCGTCTTGGGGTCCACTACCGAAAAGCGCATACCTTCGATTATTTTGAAACTCTGTATATTTATGTATTTTGACGCCCTGATTACGAATATGATAGTGAAAATACCCAAAAATTTAATTTTCATGGCGAAAACCATTGGGAAACCCATAAAAGTCATGGTTTTTCGAATTTATCTCGCTAAATAGAAAAAATTTCGGAAAAGATGTTATACAAAAGTTGTAGACCAAATCAAAATATATATATCTGATTCTGTACACTTTTCCTTCATAATTTAAACAAAAAATTCTGTAAGACAATCATTTTTTTCCCCGTGGTGGAATTCAATTTCAACTGGAGTTAATTAAAGATAAACGTGTTACTTCTGAAATGAATAAAGCGTTATGGATGTTTTTGTTAGTTATAAAAGTTCAGAGGGACATTTTTAAGATAATATTCAATATCCATCAGTTGTACAAAGTACACTGCAAACAATGATTAGTTGGGCCAAATATACATATAGTAAGATGTGTTACTGATATTTTATTACTTGGTACACGGAAAAAATTTATCCGTGAAAAAGTCACGAACTTGTAGCTAGGTCTCGGATACGAGATAAAAAAATGAAACATTGCATCCTTATTTTGATGAGAAATGTATGAATAAATTTCAAAGTTTTTGACGAACAGTTGGAATTTCCTACGAACAGTTCCTGACAATTTCAGACTGAAATATAAGGAGGAAAAATTTTATTTGTGCGATTTAATTTATATTAATTTATAAATTTGCAAATCAGAAGGAACCCTCAAAAGACTGCTGACTCACCAAGTTTCTAAACATAAACGAGGAGTGCGTGCACACCGGCAGCCATCGAGGCCAAACAAAATAGGTATTATAAAACTTCTAGCCACTCATCCGACGAGCTCGAAGCACACATACGATCGCACACACGCACCGCGCGTTTGGGCGAGCGCGTGTGCGGGCCACGTACAGGCGAACCTACTTTCCAGTTCCCAGATTTGTCGGGCAAGCTCGTGAGTGCTCTGAGAATCTTCTCCCAATCAATCGTCATATTTTTGTAATTATTCACGTAAAAAAAAGTGATGAATCGTTTTAGAATTTTCACATCGAGTTCGTCAATTCTTTCTCATAGTTCGCAGATTATTTACGAAAATACATCAATATACGATGAATTTTTCTCATATCCGGGACCTAGCTACTAGTTCGTGACTTTTTTACGGATAAATTTTTTCCGTGTGTGACTAGTCACAGAAATAATGTTGTTAAAATCCTTACCTCTTTCCAACGACTCAAGCCTGTTGCACTTACTAAATTTCAATGGCGATTTTCTCAGAAACTATTAATATGGGAGGAAAAGTGTACACAATCAAAAATATATGTTTTGATTGGATCTACAACTTTTTTTCTAAAAAATTTTCCGACATTTTTTGTATACCGAGATAAATTCGAAAACCATGACTTTTAAGGGCTTTCCATGACTTTCACCATGAAAATCAAATTTGCGGCTATTTTCACTATCAATAGCAATTTTCTGAGAAACTATCAATCTGAAAGGAAAAGTGTTCAGAATCAAAAATGGATACATTCTGATTGGTCTACAACTTTTTCGAAATTTTGTGTATTTACCCGCGACGTGTCTGAATGGGAGTTAAATAAAATTTTCATGAACGTCTCAGATCTTTGCAGGATCTTTGAGTAGAACATAAATAGGGATGTTTTGGATAAAAATGGAAATATTTCGTCGAGCTCTGTCAAAATAAAACTGGTTTAAAGGTTTTTCATACTTTTTTTCACTAATTTCGTAACTAAAGCGGCTTTCAAATACTTTTTTACAAGTTACGTATCAGCGTATCTCTACATTAATTTTTTGGGTCAAAGCACTTGATTTAAACAAAATTTTCCCGCTTATCCGGTGTCGCTATTTTATTTTTAGACAGCTACATAATTTTGTTAAGGTCAAAAAATTGTATGGTTTTACGCAATTTTCAAAAAATTCTTACAATTTTGTAAAACGAGCTAACAAAACCAGATAGGCGGGAAAATTTGGTTTGAATGAAGTACTTTTAGTGAAAAAAACATGTCCATTGACTGCACATTTATTTCTAATTCAAATGTAATTGATACAGTCGCTGTACGAAAATGTCATTTTTACCTTCTTTTCGGACTCTTTTCGAACGACTGCAGCTTAATTTTCGTTTTTTTTCGGGTAATGTTTATAAATTGAAAGTTCCTCCGTCATTACTTTTCTTAAATTTTAATGTCATTGAATTTTATTTGACCATTATAAATTAGCCTTTATATTGCAGTGAAAAATAAGAATAACTCGAATAAAGCTGTGAACTTATGGATTTATTTAGATAAGCTTCATATCATCATAACATTTTGTACAATAATATGAAAAATGAATTCTTGAGCACTGAAACTTAATTGTAGTTTCTAAATGTTTTTGTATATTTTAAACGAGAAACTTAGATATGAGAAGAGTTGTATTCACAAACAGCCCGCAATAATTGTTCATCATAGTTAGAATTCGCTCTTCCAACTTCATACTTTTCCCACGTGATGTTAAAGAGAGATGATTTCCATTATAACTAAATGCGAGAATTTTCAGTGTTTCCTAGTCGAAAAATTCTTACGAGAAAGAGTACAAACAAACAAAAAGTTTACGAAAATTAAGCAGCAGTCGTTCAAAAAGAGTCCGAAAAGAAGGTAAAAACGACATTTTCGTATAGCGACTGTATCAATTAAATTTGAATTAGAAATCAATGTGCAGTCAATGGACGTGTTTTTTTCGCTAAAAGTACTTGATTCAAACAAAATTTTGCCGCTTATCTGGTTTCGTTAGCTGATTTTAAAATTGTAAGAATTTTTTGAAATTTGCGTAAAACCATTCCATTTTTGGACCTTAAAAAAATTATGTAGCTGTCTAAAAATAAAGTAGCGACACCGGATAAGCGGGAAAATTTTGTTTAAATCAAGTGCTTTGACCCAACAAATTAATCTAGAGATTCGCTGATATACGTAACTTTGAAAAAAGTATTTGAAAGCCGCTTTAGTTACGAAATTAGTGAAAAAGGTATAAAAAACGTTTAAACCAGTTTTATTTTGACAGAGCTCGACGAAATATTTCCATTTTTATCCAAAACATCCCTATTTATGTTCTACTCAAAGATCCTGCAAAGATCTGAGACGTTCATGAAAATTTTATTTAACTCCCGTTCAGGCACGCCGCGTTCCGAGATAAATTCAATAAACCATGACTTTTAAGGGTTTTCCATGGTTTTCACCATGAAAATCAAATTTGCGTGTATTTTCACTATCATTTTCATAATCAGCGCGTCAAAATACATGGATATACGGAGTTCAAAATTAATCGGAGGTATGCGCTTTTCGGAAGTTTATCCGCGACTTGCTAAATGGGACAGAGGAGAGGTAAAAAAGTAGAAAAAATTTGTTACGTAATTTATGGATGGCCCCTAATGGAATTGCAAATCAGCCTCTCTGAATTCTCACCCTAATTTCTGAAATCAATAGCATGGAGTATAATACATTAAATTTTTTTAATAGAAAGCATCAAAAGTTGAAATAATACTGCTGTAGGCTTATAAAATATATTTTTTCCGTCTTATCATTCCTGACTATATATACTTGTGAAATTCGATGAAGGAAGTGATCGAGGGCATTGGCCCTTGCCCCTATATACTTGTCACTTTCGGTATATGTGTGGGTTCCTATAGCTATAGATCGATCAAATAAATTACTGACATGCTATAGAGCAGACTGATCCGTCTTTCAATAGATTCATAAGCCCGACAGAGAAATTGTCAATAATGTATATACTATATACTCTATATCTGCACACTGCAGTGTACAACTGTACATGTACACTAGACCTAGGGTTGTCAAAAAATACATTGGAAAATTTTTTTTCTCGAATTTTTATGCACATCACCTAGAAATTTGTTCGAATCCACAAAAAAATAAATCCATTAAAAAAAAATTATATTTACAGGTGGCGCAAGCCCCATAAAGAACACGTATTTCCGATAAGAAAAAAAGACGTTTTTGTAAATTTTATTCAGAATCGTTAATATTAGCTAAATCGAGTTGTAACTCGATATTTTTCTTAACAATTAGCCGTAAAAGACGAATAAAATATTACTTCGTAAATATCACCTCATAAGTCTGTTTTATATAGGGTGCCAAAAAAACCCCATAAGTGAAAAAATGGGGTTTGCGAGTTTTTGGCGCGAATAATGATTTTTTTGCGGATTTTTTAATGCATAAAATAATACTTTAGACTGATAATTAGGTTTTTACATGATTTTTTAAAACAATTTATTATTGTTTTTAGCATTTCTCTCTTAGAATAGAGATAGAAAGCCGCAGTTTTTTCAACAATTTTTCACTTTTTGTCCAATTTTTAATTAGACTGAGGTAATAGTTAAATAATGTTAACAAAAATAATTGTTTAAACAATTTATTATTATTTTTAATAATATTCTCTTCGAATAATCCTAGAAATTGCAGTTTTTCTGAAATCTTCAACTTTTTGTATATTTTTCACTTGAAGTGAGTTAATATATAATTCAATGTATCAAAAATAAATATTTTAAACAAATTATTATTATCTCTATATTATTATTAGATAGTTGCAGTCTTTTCTGAAATTTTTAACTTTTTATCCATTTTTCAATTATATTCAAGTAATAATTAATTCAAGTTAACAAAAATAATTGTTTAAAACAATTTATTATTATTTCTAATCATATTCTCTTTGCTTAATGGTACAAAATTTGTGATTCTTTCTGAAATTTTCACCTATTTGTCTATTTTTCACTTGGAGTAACTTAATAATTAATTTAATTCAGCAAAAATAATTGTTCAAACAAATTACCATTGTTTCAAACTATCTTCATCTACATTAATATCAGATAGTTGTGGCTTTTCCTGAGAATTATATTTTAAACAATCTCTTTCTTTTTGGTGAATATATTTTTCTGAAATAAAACAGATATTTGAAATATTCCTTAAATTTTCTATATGGATCATATTAAATGTAAATTTTCCTTGAAGAAGTTAAGAAGCGCCTTTTTGTTTGAATTAATATTCATATTTATTACTGGTTCCTAACTTACATTAGTTATTAAATCCCTAAGTAAAGAGTTGCCACAAAGTTAAAATAATTATAAAAAACAATACATTGTTTAAACAATTATTTTTGTTAACTTGCATTAATTATTACTGTACTTAGTAAGTGAAAAGTTGACAAAAAGTTTGTTAAATTGCAATAATGAGTACCCTAGTATGAAGTAAGTATGAAGAGTGCACCAAAAGTTGAATATTTCAAACAAAACCGCAACTTTCTAACAGTATTCAAGGAGAGTATTATTTAAAATGATAATAAACTGTTCAATCAATTAGTTTTGTTAACTTTAATTAATTATTTATCTCACTCTAATTAAAAATTGGACAAAAAGTAATTTTTTTTAAACTGCAATTTTCTAGCATTATTATACCAACAGCCATACAACGCTGAAAAAACCAGTTCTCGTCAGATCACTGAAGTTAAGCAGCGTTGGGCGCGGTTAGCACTTGGATGGGTGACCATTCAAGAAAACTGAGTGCTGTTGGCACATCGTGGGTGTGGTGAGCCCACACTTGTAGTTATTTACTACAAGTTATCAACCTAGAAACACTACCCGAATCGGGTAGTGTCACGCCTACCCCGAAAGGGAAATGGCTTAATGGTATATAATTATAAGAGAATATTATTATCAATAATAGTACATTTTTTGAACAATTATGTTTGTTAACACCAATTAAGTATTACCTTACCCTAATCGAAAATTGGACAAAAAGTGGAAAATTTTTCAAAAAACCGCGACTTTCTATCTCTTTTCTAAGAAAAAATTGCTAAAAACAATAATAAATTGTTCAAACAATTTATTAAAACATTTAATTATCAGGATAAAGTAGCATTTGCATTAAAAAAGCCACAAAGAAGTCATAATTAGCGCCAAAAACTCGCAAAACGCTTTTTTTCACTTATGGGTTTTTTTGGGATCCTACACTTATGGCAAAGATATATGGGAGTGATATTTCAAAAGTAATATTTTATTCGTAGTCTATGGCTAATTGTGAAGGAAAGTGTTGAGTTTCAACTCGATTTACCTGATATTGACGATTCTGTATAGAATTTACAAAAACGTCTTTTTTTCTTATGGGAAATACGTGTTAAACTTCACGGGGCAAGGCGCCACCTCTAAAAAAAATGGATTTATTTTTTTGTGGATTCGAACAAATTTCCGGGCGATATACATGAAAATTCGAAAAAATTATGCTGGACCACCCTAGTATACACTGAATGAAATGGTCAGTTGGACCACCTACTTAGTTTATAATATATATGGTACTGCTATTTTATTAGTTGGGATAAATATTTTCTTAGATGCTGGTACTAATCAAATAGTCACTGTATCTAATGGAATTTTTGTACTGCTGCTTAATCAAATAGCAGTACACGGAAAAAATTTATCCGTAAAAAAGTCACGAACTAGTAGCTAGGTCTCGGATAGGAGAAAAATTCATCGGATATTGATGTATTTTCATAAAAAAATCTGCGAACTTTGAAAAAGAATTGACGAACTCGATGTGAAAATTCTAAAACGGTTCGTCACTTTTTTACGTGAATAATTACAAAAATATTACGAGTGATTGGGAAAAGATTCTCAGAGCACTCACAGCTTGTCCGACAAATCTGGGAACTGGATAGTAGGTTCACCTGTAAGTGGCCCGCACACACGCTCGCCCAAACGCGCGGTGCGTTTGCGCGCTCATATGTGTGCTTCGAGCTCGTCGGATGAGTGGCTAGAAGTTTTATAATACCTATTTCGTTTGGCCTCGATGGCTGCGCGTGTTTACGCACTCCTGGTTTATGCTTAGAAACTGATAAGTCCTTTATTTGAGGGTTCGAATCTTCCGAGATGCGAAGTTATAAATTAATATAAATTAAATCGCACAAATAAAATTTTTCCTCTTTATATTTCAGTCTGAAATTTTCAGGAACTGTTCGTAGGAAATTCGAATTGTTCATAAAAAACTTCGAAATTTATCCATACATTTCTTATAGAAATAAGGATGTAATGTTTCATTTTTTTATCTCGTATCCGAGACCTAGCTACAAGTTCGTGACTTTTTTACGTATAAATTTTCTCCGTGTACCAAGTAAAGTGAGGTAGTTTAGAGGTCTGTTTTTAAATCTGAATCTTTTTCATGCTCACTTTGCATAAAATTATTCATGATAAAATAGATTTCTGTTCGATCTTAATTTAAAAATATCAGTAACATATCTTACTATATGAATATTTGGCCAAACTAATCATCGTTTGCAGTGTACTTTGTACAACTGATGGATATTGAATATTATCTTAAAAATGTCCCTCTGAACTTTTATAACTAACAAAAACATCCATAACGCTTTATTAATTTCAGAAGTAACACGTTTATCTTTAATTAACTCCAGTTGAAATTGAATTCCACCACGGGGAAAAAAATGATTGTCTTACAGAATTTTTTGTTTAAATTATGAAAACCGATTCGATATGAAAGCATCATGGAACCAAAAAAACTCCTTGACAACGAATTTTGAAAATTTACATTCTGAAGATCTGCGAAATTGATGTTTTATAAAAACTATTTCTTTGTGTGGGCAATCTGAATTTTGCTGCACTATACCTAAGATAGCTTTGAAAATTTATTTATCGAGATTGTCTGAATTTTGACACCAATTAAGAAAACGGAATATCCATGTCAGAAGGTGTGATGCTTTCTCAAATAAAAATACAATTCATTATTTTAGTTATGCTTTGTCAATGAGTGAAATAATTTCCTGGTATCGATAGACAGCTGATATTATTTTTTTCCGTGATTGTATTCCATTGTATTCGGTTAGCTTCCATTGAACTCCGTTGTTCGGTTGGTTTTCTTTAAATTCAGTTGAATTTCTTTAAATTCTGTGTGTTCTCTTTGAATTCTGTAGGATTCTTTTAAGTTCTGTTGGTTTCTAATCAATTCGATTAAATTTCGTTTATTTCCATTGTATTATCCAATAAATTCGCTTAGATTCTATCCAATTCCTTTCAAGTACGTTGTATTTCTTTAAGGGGGTATTTCTATTTGACCGAGCTTTTTTCAGGCGTTTTTCAAAAATTCATAGAAAATACAATTTTTAATATTTTTGAATGGAAGTTTTTTTATATTTTTAAGCAGATCTTAAACTGAAAGAATACATGGTTACCAATTTAAAAAAATATAGGGGGCGCTGTAGCATTTTCAAAAAATGTGTCCCGGAAACGACACCCTCACTTGGCTGACATGATTCAGCTGCTCCAGGTCATCCGAAACAAAAAAAATCGAAGAGATTCTTAAAATATACGAGTACGGCTATAGCCGGGACTAGAACAAATAAAAAATATTGAAAATTGACAAAATGGCGCCCATTTGAAATTTTTTTTGCGAATTTTTACTTTTTTGGGGGTAGTTTTTGACTTGCTAAAAATTCAAAAATCATTATTTTTTATTTATTATAGTTCGGGCCACAGCCAAACATCTGATGAATATATCCTCCAAATTTGAGCTTAATCGGTCCAGTCGTTTTGACGGAATCATGTCAGCCATTTAAAAAAATCGTGTTTTGAGAAAAACGACTTGCTCAACATGTAGCGTGACACTGGAAATTCAGACCTAACACTGAAAGTTTTGACTAGACCTTGGATACAAATCTATAAATGCTTTCGGAACATGGTATTGGAGAAGGAAAACCTATTTGAGACGAACAATGACTCTATTATACACATTTATGACCTGCCTGCGGTCACAGCCGAGGCGGCCCTCCACAGCGTGCGGCTGAGTACTCTCCGCTCTGCGCAGTTGACCCTGCTGCAGCTTCGTTAAAAAGTACGAATCAAACAAATCCCTTTGCGTACAAATTCCACATACTATATACTATCAAAAAATAAAAATAAATCGATTTTTTGGTCCGGTCAAATAGAAATACCCCCTTAAGTGTTATGCATTCGATCGGATCGAATATTCGGCATTCGATCTCCTACGAAGAGCTTTAGGGCTGCTTGGTTGTTGAATATTCGAACCGACCGCCCGGAAAAAGTTTTCACTATAAAAAGTATACAACTCATTCTGGAACCCTTGGACGGGCACCAAAATGTTATAAAAATGGAAAGCATCCTTCTTGGAATATTTAAAAGAGATTTCAAATTTCAATACTATTAAGTAAAAGGAAGAACAAGAAAAGTCCTGGACTGTCTTGGAAATTTGGATAAACTAAAAAAAATTGGATAAACTAAAAAAAATGGACCTACTAAAATGTCAGTCTGGAAAAATATGAAGAATTTGGTTTACATCACAAGGTCATACAGCTAACACACGAGACAAATATTCAAAATATTTCTTTAAATTCCTTTAAATTTCTTTACCATCCGACTGTTTTTCTTAGATTACATTTGATTTATGTAAATTACGCTGGTTTTCTTTACATCCTCTTAAATTTATTTGAATTCCATTAGGATTCCTTCAATTTCACTGAATTCCATTCATTTCTATTGAATTATCTACGGAATTATTTTGGATTAGTAGATAGGCAGGGAGCGTTCTAATCCTAAATTCCTATCTTACCGACTTCAAGACTAAGCTTCTAGAACGTTCTCGAAGGATTCTGATGATGCCACAGCATAATATTATGCAATGGTGAGAACCGAATTTGCGTAAACAAGCGTAAGTAAACTGTTTACGAAAATTCGGTTCTGACAATTGTGCAATATTATTCTGTGACTTCATCAGAACCCTCCGAGAACGTTCTAGAAGCTCAGCGTGGACAAGAACCGCTACAGCTGCAGAACGGTCCCGAAGTCGGTAAGGTAGGAATTCGTGATTAGAACGCTCGCTGCCTATCTACTTGGATTACATTCAATTTCTTTAAATTACGTTGGATTTCTTTAAATTGCGGTGGTTTTCTTTAAATTTCATTATATTTCCTTCAATTCTGTTGAATTCTTTAAAAATTCTGTTTGTTTCCGAAGAATTCCACTAAGTTCCATTAATTTCTAGTGTATTATGAAAGGAATTATTTTGGATTTCACTCAATTTCTTTGAATTACGTTGGAATTTTTATAAATTCCGTTGGTTCTTTTTAAATTCTGTCGAATTTCTTTCAATTTCGTTAGATCTATTTAAATGCCGTTAGGTTATTTCCTCAAGTTCCGTTGGAATTTTTAAAACTCAATAGTTTTTCTTTCAATTTTGTACGTTTTCTTTAAATTCCGTGGAATTTCTTTAAATTCCGTAGAATCCCTTTAAATTCCATTGCTTTTCCCTAAATTAGTTTAGACTCCTTTAAGTTCTGTTAGGTTCTATTGAATTCCATTGAACTTCCTTCAGTCATTGTATTATACAATGAATTCTGTTAAATACCATTAATTTCCTTTAAATTATGTTGGATTTCTTCAGATTCCGTTGAGATTGTTTAAATTCCATTGGTTGACCTTCTATTCTGTTAGATTCCTTTTAAAATTCTTATGGGTTCTAATCAATTCCACAGAATAACGTTCATTTCCAATGGGTTATCTAAGAATTATTTTGGATTCCATTCAGTTTCTGCAAATTTCGTCGAGTTTCTTTAAATTCCGTTAAAGTTCATTATATTTCATTGGTTTTCCTTCAATTCAGTTGGATTCCTTTAACAATAAGTTCTGTTGGTTTCTATTGAATTCCACTGAACTTCGTTCATCCACTGTATTATCCAATGACTTCTGTTGAATACCATTCATTTCCTTTAAATTACGTTGGATTTCTTTGAATTCCGTTAGGCTTCTTTAAATTTCGTTGGTTTTCTTTAAAATCCGTTAACTTTCTTTAAATGCCATTGGTTTACCTTCTATTCTGTTAGATTGCTTAAAAAATTCTTATGCTTTCTAATAATCAATCCCACTGAATTCCATTCATTTCCACTCTATTATCTACGGAATTATTTTGGATTGCATTGAGTTTCTTTGAATTACGTTGGTTTTCTTTAAATCCTGTTGAATTTCTTTCAATTCCATTGACTTTCCTTCTATTCCGCTGAATTCCTTTAAAAATTCTTGTGGTAACTAATCAATTTCACTGAATTCCATTCATTTCTATTGTGTAATCTATGGAAGTATTCTGGATTCCATTCAATTTCTTTGAATTACATTGGGTTTCTTTAAATTCCATTGGGTTTCCTTAAATTCTGTTGGATTCCTGTAAGTTCTGTTGGTTTCTAATGAATTCCATTGAATTCCATTCATTTCTATTGTATCACATATACAATGGATTCTGTTAGATTCAATTCATTTCCTTTGAATTACGTTGGAGTTCTTTCAATTTCGTTGAATTTCTTTAAATTCCATTGGGTTTCCTTAAATTTTGTTGAGGTCCTTTGAGTTCTATTGGCTTCTGATGAATTCTATTTATTACCAAATTAATTATTTTGGATTCCATTCAATTCCTTTGAATTAAGTGGAATTTTTTTAAATTCCGTTGATTTTTCTTTAAATTCTGCTGAATTTTTTTCAATTTCGCTGGATTCCTTTTAATGATGATGGGTTGTGTTTGATCAAGTTCAGTTCTAAACGTGATGATCACCGAAATATCAATAAAATTTATATTATGTAGAATAATAAGGAATAAAAAAAACATTTTCTGAGAAGCCTTATCTGTGCGGATTCAGAACTTTGCGAAACTCTTTAAACTTTTATGAGCATAAGTTCGGGTCATGCTCATGATGTAAGAGTTTGCGTACTTAACTTGGCAAAGTGTAAGTGTCTGTAACGAAGGCGGCATTGTTGTATGTGCCATGGACTTTGTATGAAAGCCAGTGAGAATAAAAATAACGTGTCAATGTTTCAGGAAGTCTGTGTCAGCCTCGAGTGATGCCATTAGTTACTTTTGTCATGTATCCCAGGTTCTATTTCATTCTTGAAAAAATACTACTTTTAACCCAAGTCTGATTTGCTTTATAATATTCATAAATGTCATCTATGAAGTTATGAATGAATGTATAAATTCACAAATAAACTTTTTAATTGCTGGTATTGTAATCTCGCTTATTTTTTCTTAAAAAATTGACAATGCAACATAGCAAATTTTATTTTTTATGTCAAGTCTACGTGCCAAAATCTTTAATTTGGGCCATCCCCGAATAAAATCGGACTAAAAGAAAAACTTCTATCATAGGGGTATAGAAAACCAAATTTTCCACATTTTTCTTATTTTTTATATATTTAACAAATGATATCAAAGAAAGAAAACTATAACATGGCAAATTTGATTTTTTATCTTAATTCTATATGCCAAGTACTAAAAGAAAAGCTTCCAGTATAGGGGTCTTCTCATCCCTCAAATTTCACATCCCTTTCCTCCCGAATGATTGCTTGCTTATAATTTGGAATTAAAATAGGAAGCAGTGGTCACTGCTTGGGCCGAATACAAAACGGTAGGGTCGTACACAAAAGATTTTTGACTTGGAAATCTGAAATTCTGAATATCGGAATAGTTTCGACAGAGGTATGAGACGGGTTTACAGTTGGCTGTTAAAAAAAATTACTTTCTTCAAATATATTTTAGTTTCGTTGATTTCACTTTTCAGTATTTTTCTGTTTGAACTAAACATTTTTCCGTGTAGCTTAAATAGTTTTTTCAGGCGTGGCAAGAGGCGGAAAGACGCTGGCACGAGATTATAAGGGTTTCTTTCGAAACCCTAAAAGTGTGGTAACATCCCAAACATTTGTAACCATGTGACCATCACTTTAAATTCCGTTGAATTGACCTTTAATTATATTCAATTCTGTTAAATTCATCGTCAGTGAAACTCATTGCAGACTTATAGTTGAAATCCTTTAATTCTGCTGAATTCCCTTTTGACTCAATATTAAATTCGTTAAAATTTAACTCATTTAGTTGGAATACTCTTAATAGGGTTGCACTCCAATGGATTGTTTCCTAAATTAATTTTGAATTGAATTAATTCATTTCATTGTCAATTGGGATTATTTTTTATTCCAATAGGTTCCGTTGAATTCTGTATTGATTTCCATTTTGTATTCCATTAGATTCTTTTGAATACAGGAGAATTTCTTTGAATTCTCTAGTATTCAAATGAATTCCAATGTATCTTGTTCAATCCTAATACAATTACTAGAATTCTATTAGTTTCTGTTAAATTTCGTTTAATTGATTTCCGCTTACTTAGATGCAGTGTAATGGGTTTGTTGCATATTTTCAAATATATATTTTTTGACAGTCCTTCTCTAAAAAATAGGTGTGTCACAAAAATCTCGAAAGCATTGTTGTCGCTTTTCACTCAATGCCGATTGGATAATTTGAAAAACTCGAAGGAAAGAATGTTGCAGATGTCACTTGTTGTTGTAGATGTCAAAGGACCCCGCACAAAAGCAATGGAAAAAATCAGTCCGTCAGATTGGCTGAAACTTTCAAAAAGTGATGTTCTCGGCGTGCTGAACAAAAGTCTCCATGGGCCCAAGTCGATCCTATGATTAGTTTTTGAGTTATGGGCCTTAGCAGTTCCCGATTTTCGAGGAATCTGCGATTACACAGCCCACACTGCTCTATGAAAAAGAAGTAGTGCGGAAGGTCCGAACGACAAGACCGTAGTATCTATATGTTTTTGGGGTCGCTGAATCCGAATCTGGGATCCGTTTGACACCATCAGGTCAATGTCAAGGTCAGTCCAAGGTCAAATCTACAAAATTAGCTTTCTACTCTGCAAGACCTATCTGTTTATACGTTTCTGGGGTCGCTGAATCCAAATTCGGTATCAGTTCACACCCACCAGGTCACAATGAAGGTCAATCCAAGGTCAAATCTACAGAATTAGTTTTCTACGAAGTGAACCAATGTATGGATA
>CAKNYM010052949.1:461497-525902 GCA_932195095.1 Andricus curvator | reverse complement strand
TATCCATACATTGGTTCACTTCGTAGAAAACTAATTCTGTAGATTTGACCTTGGATTGACCTTCATTGTGACCTGATGGGTATGAACGGACACCGAATTTGGATTCAGCGACCCCAAAAACGTATAAACAGATAGGTTTTGCAGAGTAGAAAGCTGATTTTGTAGATTTGACCTTGGAGTGACCTTGACATTGACCTAATGGGGTCAAACGGATCCCGGATTCGGATTCAGCGACCCCAAAAACATATAGATACTATGGTCTTGTCGTTCGGACCTTCCGCACTACTTTTTTTTCGTAGGGCAGTGTGGGCTGTGTAATCGCAGATTCCTCGAAAATCGGGAACTTCTAAGGCCCATAGCTCAAAAACTAATCATAGGATCGATTTGGGCCCATGGAGATTTTTGTTCAGCACGCCGAGAACATCATTTTCTAAAAGTTTCAGCCAATTTCACGGACTGATTTTTTGCATTGCTTTTGTGCGGGGTCCTTTGGTCACTACAGAGCAGAGAGGGCTTGGCAGTTTTCAAACTTTAAAAAAAAATTTAATTTATTATGGGTTCTAAAATTATTACGAATTATTTATGTTTAGTTTTCGAGAACAAATTATAATATAAAATCATATTTTAGCAAAAAGAGATTATTTTTAAATACCATCAAAAATTAATATTTTTGTTTTTATTTGGTTAATGGGATACCTATTTACAATTTTTTCATAAAATTAGTTCTGTTCGAACGGAAGAAATACATTAGTATTTTTTTCTTGCTAAAAATGTTTTGAAATAAGTTCTTAGGCCACTTCAGAAAATCCAAAAACCAAAATTAGCATCATTAGAAGCATTACGAGGGGGGAGGGAGGGTCCAGGAATTGTCGAAAAAAGCATTACGTAATATGTGGACGATCCCAGAGGGTGGTTGAGAGGAGGGTTAAGGGAAAGGGGTGAGAGGAAGGCGCAAGGGGAGGGGAAGGTGGTATGAGGAGAATAACAGAGGGGGTGATATATGAGAGTAAGGCGTGAGAGGATCGAAAACGAAGGGGAAGAGGTGGATATGGAAGTGGAAGGGGAGGAAAAAGGGTAGGGATGAGCTTTAGGAAAGAGGTGAGAAGAGTGGAATGAAGAGGTAAGGTGAGAACTGAGAGGTGGTGAAAACTGAGAGTTGATGAGAGGAGAAGAGGAGGGATAAGGGAAAGGGGTGAGAGGAAGGGTCAAGTGGATGGTGGAGAGGAAATCAGAGGAGAATAACAGAGGGGGTGATATATGAGGGTAAGGGGTAAGATGAACGGAAACGAAGAGGAAGAGGTGGATAGGGAAGTGGAAGGAGAGAAAAGGTTAGATAGTATTAGGAAAAAGATGACAGAGGAATTAAAAACAGCTAAGGTGAGAACTGACAGGTGATTAAAGGAGAAGACGAAGTTTTAGTGACGGTATAAGGGAAAGGGGTGAGAGAAAGGATCAAGTGGATGATGGAGACGAAATGAGAGGAGAATAGGAGAGGAGGTGATATATGATAGTAGGGGTAACGTTAAACACGAAGGAGAAGAGGATAGGGGAGTGGAAGGGGAGAAAAAAGGGTAGGGATGAGCGTTAGGAAAGAGGTGAGAGGAGATGAAAGGAAAAGAGAAAGATTGAGACGACGGATGACGGATGACGAAATGGTGTTAGAGGCAGGAGCGAAGGGTAATGTGAGTAGATTAAGAGAGTGGGTGATACATGAGGGTAAAGGGGTAAGAGGATGGGAAACGAAGGGGGTGAGAGATAGGGGAGTGGAAGGGGAGGAAAAAGGGTAGGTATGAGTGTTAGGAAAGAGGTGAAAGGAGAGCTATGAAGAAGAGATAGGATCAGAGGAGATGAAAGGAGAAGAGGACGCTTGAGTGGAGGGATAATGGAAAGGAGTGAGAGGACGGGGAGGAAAAAGGGTAGGGATGCGTGTTAGGAAAGAGGTGAGAGAAGATGAATAAAGGAGGGGGATGAGTAGGCGGGGAAGGGATATTGGTAAAGGAGTGAGGGTTGTAAAGAAGGGGTTGTTCTTGAAATGGTTAAACATCTTCAGTCCTCAACTTTTTGGTGGGAACATACAGTGAACACTGGTACGCATTATTATGAGTTTAAAACTTTTACTATTAATTATTATATGCATAGCTCACCCTTACCTATAATATTTTTATTTTTTATGGGCTTTACTTTGATTATACTTTTTTTTTGTATCATGAAGGAATTGTTGAAAACCGCTCATGCAGAATGAATGGATGATACAAATAAATTTTAATTGGTATATAAAAAAACCGGTCTTTAAAGGGGCAAAATGAAATAGCATCAAATGTGACCCATTCTGGAGTACCTTGAAGTATATGTGTGTAGATAATGTTATAGAAATGATCAATGAAACCGTATTTTCTGTATCAGTTACAACACGAATAATCATAATATCCACAATCCACATAGCCTCATAGCCTCTCTCAGGAGCGTATTATGATTCTTCTAGCCCCGGGTAGAATATTTTCGCGTGTGCGCTCTGAACAAGAAAGGGGAGACCCAGAGGAAGTTCGCGTTTCACGGTAAGCGGACGAATTTCGTCGCATTCTTTGACATAAATAGATTAAGAAATTTACTCAATGTGTGTCACGTTCGCGAAATGCCATTTTTTTCGTTTCTTATCGAATGATTGACGCTTCCAGTAGCTCCAGTTGAAAAGTGGCAGATGGCTTTTTCCCGGTAAAGAAACCGCACCGATCGTCAACGGTCACATTCAGCTGTACTTTCGGTCGATATCTCGCATTCCGGTGTGAAAATTGTGCAAAGAAATTTATTTTTCACATAATTTAATGACATAATCATAAACAAAAATGGGTAGAGAAGTTTTGAGGCAATATATTTTACTTTGCGAAGGTAGGCAATTTATTTAGGATAATTTTGAAGGTCCTTTATGTCATGGGAAGGTCGATTTTATGTTTGCAGATAAGTATTGTAAGCCAGTATTTTCGGTGCGTGTGGGGTTTTAATCATCAGAAAGCGACACGAGATAGCGGTCACGTGTGCCGTAAACCTGTTTCAGAATTCTATACTAGAATTTCTTTTTATATGATGGCTATATGCTATTTTTCCAGATTTTTTTTTAAATTTCGAATTGTATGTTATCAGCAAAATAATTTGCTCAATATTATGAATTCAAATATTTATAATAAATTTTAATTTTAGCAAAGTATTTTTGACCGGGTTTGGATTATTTCCAACTATGCCTTTAATAAAGATGACATAAGAATTAAATGCTTCAGTTATTTGTTTTAAAATCTTGATTCATTTGAATCCCAACATAAATGCAATTGGAAAATTTTTAAAAAATTCAAATTTTGGATAATTTAAAAAAAAATTTTTTTGGAAAATTCAAATAAATTTCTATTAGTTTAATAATAGGGCTTTGTCTTATATACACAGAGTGTCTACTCACCTGAAAACCCTGGATATGTCAGGAAATTTTTGAAAATTTTAATAACGAATAAATTTAATTAATTAATAAATTAAATTAAATTTTAATCATTTTAATTTTGTAATTAAAATTTTTTTTAATCAAACTTTTATAATTTTCACTAATCTGAGGAAAATATATTTTATTCAATGTGTTAAGGATTTATTTTTTGTCTAAAATGGCTCCCCTACAAATTGTTCCTTTTGGTGCTTATTTTATATTAATTGCCATTTTTAACGGATTTTTTTGCTTTGGAATACATACATTGTTTTATTTTTTGTTAAATACATCACCCAGATTTTTGAGAGAGTTAAAAGAAATTATTTAGAGTACTCGCAAACCCATTTTATCAAAAATAATATTTATTTTCATTTAATTTCTACTGTTGATGGATTATTTCACTTTTTCATACATATATGCATTTTATTCTTTTGTATGCCAAAGTAAAATAATCAATTAACAGCGTCATGTGAAATAAAATAAGAACTTTTTACAATAAAATAAACCATTTTTTTACAAAAATGGGCTTGAGAGACCCTTAATATACTTTCTCATTCTGTCAGAAATGTGGGTGATGTATTTCACTTAAAATAAAACAATAGGGATGTATTTTTATTTATTTTTTATTTATTTTTTTTATTGAGTTGAATACACACTTCTTTGGAAAAAGATGAATATGTGGCCCCTGAAATTTTTTCAGCTTAAATAAAAGAAACATGCTATTATTTTGCTTTTATGAAAAATAAATTTTTCGTGGTTCAAGAATGAAGAAAAAAAATTGTTTCCATGGAAGCAAAATAAGAGCATATATCTTCGACATATTTAACAAACAAACAAAATTTTATGTGTTTTTACACATTTTCAAAAAATTATGAGTTCAATAACAAATGTTTGTCCTAATTTCTAATTTTTTATTCATCAGTAAAATTAAAAATAAATTAAATTAAAATTAAATTACCAGTAAAAACTGTAGGTACAAAAAATTTTCCATAATTTTTTAACCGGTAGGCAATTTTTGTGTATTTTTCAAATCCAAAAACCTAACAGAAGTTATTAGCTGATTTAAAAAATTATCTTTCTTTTATTTCTTACAGATACAACGATTCGATTAATTTCAGCTTTTTTATTTCACCCTACTTAACATATAATAATATTAACCACAATATTTTAAAGATAATTGTAAATTATATTAATCGTATAAAATTACAAAAAAAAGTCGCATGGAATTTCAAAAAAAGTCGCATCAAATTTATAAAGATAACGAAAAAAGCAGTATCTAATACTCAATGATTAAAATGGTAACTTTAGTTGTTTAAGAATATAGAGTAAAAAATTCTTATTTATTGTCAAAAAATATTCTTTGAACAATCAAAATAAAGTTGAAATTTCACGGCAATTAAGGTTTTCAACTTAAGACTGTATAATTTTAATAAGAACTTAGTAATTTTTAATAATTGACTTTGAAATTAATCGATTTTAAACGTTTTCGACTCAAAAATGACCAACTGTTGAGGCTTGAAATTGAAAAAAATTTAAACTTACATTGCGGATTGACGCAATTAAAAATTGTTCAATTTAAAACGATATTAATTTAAAATTGTCTGCTTATGATGAGAAATTATTCAATTTTTAATGTTTTTAATTAAATTGGTACAATTTTTTCTGTTTTTTAATTTCAATTTAAGAAGTTTCATTATTTATTATTTTTACATTTTAATATGCCTAACTTATTTATTGTTTGAATTGCATATGGCATAATGATTCTATGATTTCTTGTTATTAAAATAATTTGTTTATAGAGATCAATATCATCCATAAGTTCAAATTTAATTGTCTTTATTGCAAATTATCAGTTTTTTGTGATACAAAGTCCATTTTTTATAAATATATCTGCACTAGATAGAGTGCAATCGTAACTATTATTATAATTCTTATTATTATAGATTCGTAAATAAGATTATCTATATTAAATGTCAGAACTGGTTATGAACAAGTTAGACTTTGTATTCCAGACATAAAAGTAGAAGCGCTATCTTTAAATTTTATCTGTCACTTTTACTGTACATTTGCACCTGATTTTTTTAAACTGAGTATATAGTACATCTTTCAGATAAAATTTTCGTAAAACTGCAAAATTTTTCATCACTTTTTTTAGTGAAAAACTGTATATAAAATTTCATATAATGCAAACTGTCCTCTGATACATTAAATCAGGGTATATTTTTTATATGTACTAGCATTATATCAATTGCGTGCGTGTATTTTATCGATTTGAGGGGCAAAATAATTTTGAAAACAAAATAAAATTTTCGAATAACTATTTATTTTTTAGGTTTATTTCTTTATTTACTTTTAAGGGCTTATAACTATAATTTTCCTAAGAATCTTGAAAAAATTCAAAACGATTTTTGAAAAATTTTGATTTTTTTAAATCAAAATTTCAACAAAAAAGTTAATCTTTATCTAAATAGATGAATTTTCAAACAAAAAAAATGATTTCTGAACGAAAAATGTAATATTTGATATTTCATCCAAAAAAGATTTTTATTATAGGTAAAAAACAGTTGAATTCATCCAAAGAAGATAAATTTTCAACCTTTTGTATTTTTAACCAAAAAACATTAAATAATTTCTCAAAGAGACGAATTTTCTACAGAAAAGTTTTCTACCAAGCTTTCAAATTTTTCAATTTAGCGTATAACTTTTAACCAAGTAGTTGTATTTTCACCCAAGAAAGATGAATTCTCAACAAAAAATGTAATACTTGATATTTAAATTCAAAAATATTTTTATTTTAAATCAACAACAGTTCAATTTATAAAAAAATTCAACAGAATAGTTGCATCTTCAACCAAAAAGGTGATTTTTCTACCAAGAAAATTAATTTTCTGACAAAAAATATCAATTTTTAATAATATGGTTAAATTTTCAACTAAAGAGCTGAGTTTTGAACTAAAATGATGAACCTTCAATCAAACAAGTGAAATTTTAACCAAGTAGTCTTAACTTTTAACCAAGTAATTTTATTTTCAACTAGAAAATATGAATTCGTTACGAAAAATATAATAGTTGATAATTAAACTTAAAAATATGTTTAATTTTGAATCAAAAAGATTTGAATTCATCAAAAAGACGAAATTTCAACAAAATAGTTGAATCCTTAGCGAAAAAATATTTTAATTTTAAAGCAAACATTCGAAATTTTGATAAAGAAAAGATAAAATTTATACCAAACGAGATGAATTTTCAAACCAAAAAGATGAATTTAGGCAAACTATAATCTGAAGGAAAAAATAATTTTTAATGCAAAATAAAAATTTCAAATGGCTATTTATTTTTTAATTTTCTTTGTTTATTTGCTTCAAGTTTATATAAATATAATTTTTCTAGGTTTCCTGAGAAAATTCAAGAAGATTTCAGATATGCCAAACAAATTTCTAGAAAAATTCCAAGAAATTTTTATTTATTTTACAAGATTTTACCAATTTTTATCAATTTTTTAGTAGTTTTATAAGATATTTTTAACTTTTCGACCTTTGGAAAAAATTTAAGGATATTTTATAAATGTCTTTAATCTCTTCAAAATTCAAAAAATTGCTAAATATCTTTTTAACTGGCTCGAATTATCCCTAAAATTGTTTGAAAATGCTCCGGATTCATTTTTGAATCTACATTTTGTTTAAAATAAAATTATTTTTGTATCCTTTCAAAACTTCAAAATATTTTTTAAACTTATTCGAATTATTTCTAAATCTTTTTATCTTGCAAAATACAAAAATTTTGCTTTGAATTCTCTTACATGATTTTCCGAAATTTTAGGAAATCATTTGGAATGTTTTTAAATATTTAAAAATATTTTCTTAAAATTATATTTTCAAAATAAAAAATCAATTTTATTTTTCGCTGAAATCGTAACAAACAAATTTTATTATCTCAAAACCTTTCAAACTCCTTAAAGCCTCAACATTTTATTTCTAAATCTTCAAAAATCTATATTTTGTTTAAACTTTTTTTTCAAATTTAAAATTATTTTAGAATCTTTTAAAAATTTCAAAACTTTCAAATATCTTTTGAAATAATTAAAAAAAAAGTTTTAACACTTTTTTAAATCCTGCAAAAATTAGAAAAGCATCAAAATGAAAGCTTAAATAATAATTAAGATATTCTAAGTTTTTTTCTACAATTTCATTTTTTTCATCTCTATGAAAGTGTGAAAAAGTTTAAAAATTATAATGTGATAGCAAAATTTTAAGAACATAATTATTTCCCAATATTTAAAAACAATATACAATTAAAATGTTATTTATTATTAATGTTTGGCAAAATTCAGAAATAAATGTTATGAATGGAATCATCTGTTATTTTTTAAACATTTGATCGAAAAGTTAACAACAGAATTGTTACCTGTTTTATTAATGAATCATTTAAAATTTAAAGTCTTTTAAAAATAAATTTTTTAGAATTAAAATTCCTCATGTGGAAATTGTGATTTATAAAATTCGAAAAAATTCAAAAGAACAAACTTATTGTCCCCTTATAAATAAATATAATGGGGCAAAAAATAATATAAGGGCAATTCCTCTGATTGCAGGAAGGGCGTAATTTATTTGCCATTCTTTAAATAAAGAATGGAGAGTCAAAGGTTGGATCTGGATAAACCCCTTTGGGATCTAAATACATTTACGGGTCGATGGCGCCACTTTGCATGGGTCACAGACTTCAGGACATGTATGGCACCCGAAAATGATCTTCTGGCAGCCAAAAAGTTATGCCAAGATTACAGGTGGGTCAAAAAATTGCATAAAATTTTATCTTCTCCAATATTTTGCATTTTAAAAAATTAACTTGATTAAAGTAACTTCCGTCTTCTTTATTTAAATAAATTTAAATTAATATGCACAGATATTTTTTTTATCAAACAATATTATTAGTAAAAATAACCAAAAGTAGGATTTTAGCACTCTTTGAAAAAATCGAAAGTGATTAAATGGGTCTTATTTTTCAAAATGAAATCTTTTGCTTTGATTTATTACATGTATTTTATCATTTCCCAAAGTTAGAGACTGATACGTTCATTATTTTTTAATAATAAATTGGGAGAATGTTAAATTATTATTCACGGTACAGATTTACATTCCCCTAATGTACCTTTAAAATGATGAAGATATCAGTAGTCTCTAATTTTAGGAAATGATAACAGACATAAAGGAGCATGGTAGAGAAAAATTTTAATTTGAAAACATAAGACAAATTTGATGAATAACTATGCAATTTTGTTACTTTTTTGAAAACATCAAGATTAATGCTACTATTTTCTCATATTTCTCCCTAATGCAACTATTTTTTCACTTTGCTTTTAAACATATATTCAAACTTTTTTGCTGATTGGCTAAAAATAACAAATCCCTCATCTGAAAAATCGAAATTCCAAAAGATTTTGAGGAAATTCAAAGTTTTTACAATTTTGAGAGATATTACAAGTTACAAGATAATTCACGGGGTTTCAAGTAGGGATTTTAATGCAAAAATTGCAATTAAATCGAATGAAATTTTAAGAGACTTCTAGGGATTTCATGGGATTTTATGGGGTTTCAGAAGATTTAAACATTTTTGAAGGAATTTTAAAAGATATTAAAGATTTCAAGATGTCGAACGCGGATTTTCTTGGGGTTTCACAAGATTTATGGGATTTAAACAATTTTAAAGAATTTGAAAAAATTTAATTATTGTACCTTAAAATATTTCGAGGAATTTCATGAGATTTCAAAGAATTTTGCGCGATCTAGAAAATTTCAAGAGATTTAAACATTTCTAAGGAATTTCAAATGATTTCGTAACGTTTTAGAAGATTTCAAAGGTTTCGAAGATTTCAATTCACAGCTTTTAGAGTATTTAACAATATTTCAAGGAATATCAGAAAATATCAAAGATTTCAAGGAATGTCAAAGGGCTTTATCAGGCTTATTGGGATTTCATCATTTTTTAAGGAATTTTGAAAGATATTACAGATTTCAAGATGTTTTACGGGATTTTACTCGGTTTAGTTGGATTACTAGGGATTTCACAAGATTTAAGCGATTTTACAAATTTCAAGGGATTTCAAAGGTTGTTGGGCGCGGTTAGTACTTGGATGGGTGACCATTCGAGAATACTGTGTGCTGTTGGCATATTATGGGTGTGGTGAGCCCAAACTTGTAGTTATTTATAACTACAAGAAAACTATCCACCTAGAAACACTACCCGAATCGGGTAGTGTCACGCCTACCCTGAAAGGGAAATGGCTTAATGGTATACATACATACATACATACATACATATAGAGTTTGAGGTATTGTAAAAGATGCCAAGGAATTTAAGAGATTATTACATTTTTAAGGGGTTTCAAAGAATTTCGTAAGGTTTCAGAAAATTTCAAAGGATTCTAAAGGATTTTAGGGTATTTTACAAGATTTCAACAAATTTAAAGATTTAAATCAAATTTCAATGAATTTTAAAAGGGTATCAAAGGATTTAAAATATGTCAAGGGATTTTATGAAATTTTAAATAATTTCTAGAGAACTTCAGGGAGTAAATGAAATAAATTAAATCATAAGAGACTTCTAGGGATTTAATGGGATTTTATGGTATCTCAGAGGATTTCAAAATTTCAGAAATGTTTCAAGGAATTCAATAGATTTAAAAATTTTTAAGGAAATTCAAATGATTTCGTAAAATTTTAAGATTCAAAAGATTTTGAAGGTTTCAAGAAAATGTACAATATTTGAGGAATTCATAGCATTTACAAAAAGTTAAACAGAAGATTTCAACTAAACTCAAGAATTTTTAATAGATTTCATCGGATTTTAACGGATTTCAAAGATTTCGAAACTTTTAGGGTATTTGAAAGTATTTCCAGAAAAAAGAGGTTTTTACATTATTAAGGGTTTTCAAAGAATTTCGTAGGATTTCAGAAAATTTGAAAGGATTTTAAAAGAATTTAGGGTATTTTACAAGATTTCCAGAAATTTCAAGATTTCAATAAAATTTTAACGGATTTTAAAAAGGTATCAAAGGATGTCAAAGATGTCATAGGATTTTGGTGAATTTCAAAAAATTTCTAATGAATTATACAGAGTAAATAAAATGGAATGAAATTTTAAGCGAATTCTAGGTATTTCATGGGATTGTGTGGGGTCACAGAGGGCTTTCTATGATTTAAACAGTTTTAAAGGAATTTTAAAAGATATTTAATATTTCAAGAATTTGAACGCGGAATTTCAAAATATTTTTAGGGATTCCATATGATTTAAGAGATCCAAACAAAAATTTTAATTTTCAAAAAATATAGTTAGTGTATCTTAAAAGATTTCGAGGAATTTCATGAAGTTTCAAAAAATTTCGTAAAGCTATAGAAAATGTCAATAGATTAAAATATTTCAAATGATTTTGTAAGGTTTTAGATGATTTAAAAGATTTCAAGAAATTTTACCATATATGTAGAATTCATAGGATTAAAAAAATTAAAAGAATCCACAAAATTATAAGGAATTTTTACATGTTTCAGGGGATTCACAAAAATTGGATACTTTTTCAAGGGATTTCAGAGGATATTAACAGAATTCAACGGGTTTTTAAGAGATTTCAGTGGATTTTAACGAATTTCAAATATTTCAAAGTTTTTAGGGTATTTTAAAATATTTCAAGGGATTTCAAAATGCTTTATCAGGTTTTGTGGGATTTCAAAGGATTTATCAATTTCAAGGGACTTCAAAAGTTTTTAAAGAATTTGGGATATTTTAAAAGATTCCAAAGAATTTAATGAGATTATAAATATTTCAAGTGTTTTCAAATAATTTCGTAGGATTTCAAAAAATTTCAAAGGATTATAAAAGGGTATCTAGGATATCAGTGATATTTGACAGATTTCAAGGGGTTTCATCGGATTTCTAGAGAACTATATAGAATAAATAATATTAAAAAATTAAAAAGATATTAAAGATTTCAAGATGTGGAACGCGGGATTCCAAAATACTTCTAGGGATTTCGCAAGATCTAAAGAATTTTGAAAATTTCTAAGAATTTGAGAAAATATTGTTAGCGTACCTACAAAAATTTCGAGGAATTTCATGAGGTTTTAAAAATTTTCTAAGGAATTTTAAATCATTTCATAAGACTTTAGAAGATTTAATAATTTCGAAGATTTCAAGAAATTTTACAATATTTGTAGGATTTATAGGATTTTTAAAGAAAATGAAAGATTTCATTAAATCATAAGGAATTTCTATATATTTCAAGGAATGTAAAAACTGG
Source organism: Andricus curvator (assembly GCA_932195095.1). Lineage (NCBI taxonomy): Eukaryota > Metazoa > Arthropoda > Insecta > Hymenoptera > Cynipidae > Andricus > Andricus curvator. The sequence goes on along the minus strand of CAKNYM010052949.1, from coordinate 514,149 downwards.
AGAGTTTATAAGAAATTTCGGAGGATTTTAGCAGAATTCAAGGGTTTTTAATAGACTTCAATGGATTTCAACGGATTTCAAATATTTCAAAGCTTGTAAGGTATTTTAAAACATTTCAAGAGATTTCAAAAGACTTTATGAAGTTTTGTGGGATTTCAAAGGATTTTATAATATTTCAAGGAATTTTAAAAGATATTACAGATTTCAACATGGCTTTGCCAGATTTTACTCGATTTTTTTGGGATTACTAGGAATTTCACAATATTTAAGGGATTTGATCAATTTCAAGGGATTTCAAAGGAACTTAGAGTGTAAGGTATTTTAAAAGATTCCAAAGAATTTAATGAGATTACAAAATTTTGAAGTGATTTTAAAGAATTTCGTAGGATTTCAAAAAATTTCAAAGGATTATTAAAGGGTATCCAGGATATCAGTGATATTTGAAAGATTTGAAGGGATTTCAACAGATTTCTAAAGAACTTTTAGGAATAAATAAAATGAAAATTTCAAAAGTGATCAAAGATTTTGAATTTAAAAAATTTGAATTATTGTACCTTAAAAAATTTCGAGGAATTTCATGAGGTTTCAAATAATTTCATAAGGTTATTATAGATTTACAATTTCTTAAGAATTTCAAATAATTTCGTAAGATTCAAAAGCTTTCGAAGATTTCAAGAAATGTAAAGAAATTGAACAGCTTTCAAGGGTTTTCAGAGGATTTCAACAGAATTCAAGGATTTTTAGTAGATTTCAGCGGATTTCAAATATTTCAAAGCTTTTAGGGTATTTGAAATATTTCAAGGGATTACTAGGGATTTTACAATATTTAAGGGATTTGATCAATTTCAAGGGATTTCAAAGGATTTTAAAGACTTTAGGGTATTTTAAAAAATTCCAAAGAATTCAATGAGGTTTCAAATTTTTTAAGTGTTTTCAAAGATTTCTAGAGAACTTTATGGAATAAATAAAAAGATATTAAAGATTTCACGATCTTGAAAGCGGGATTTCAAAATATTTCTATGGATTTCACAAGATTTTGAGGAATTTCATGAGGTTTCAAAGAATTTCGTAGGGTTATAGAAAATGTCAAGAGATATAAAAATTTCTAAAGAATTTTAAATAATTTCTTAAGATTTAAAAGATTTCAAGGTATATAAAAATTGGAGAGTTTTCAACGGATTTCAGAGGATTTCAACAAAATTCAAGGGTTTTCAATAGATTTCAGTGGATTTCAACGGATTTCAAAGATTTCAAGGCTTTTCTTGGGTATTTTAAAATAGCCATTTCAGAAAATATCAAAGAATTCAAAAGGCTTTATCAAGTTTTGTGAGATTTTATAATTTTTTATGTAATTTTTGAAGATGTTATAGATTTTAAGATTTTTGACGGGATTGTACCAGATTTAAGATATTTAATAAATTTCAAGGGATTTCAAAGGATTTCACAGAATTTAGGGTATTTAACAAGATTTCAAGGTATTTAAAGAGGTTTCTCATTTTTTCCGGGTTTTCGAGGAATTTCGTAGGATTTCAGAAAATTTCAAAGGATTTTAAAAAGTTATCCAGGATATTAATGATATTAAAAATATTTCATGGGGCTCCAACGATTTTCTAGAGAACTTCAGGGAATAAATAAAATAAAATTTTAAGGGACTTCTACTGATTTCTACGGATTTTGGGGATTTTAAAGAATTCAAGAGATTTAAAAAGATTGACTAAATTTCCAGTAATCTTAGAGGATTTCAACGAATTTTAAAGCTTTTAGGGTATCAAAAGATTCGAAAGAATTTGACGCGATTTTATGGGAGATGCATATATTGTAAATTTATGCTATTATTGATACTACACTCAACTCCCGATATAAGACCGGTTTCAGGCATGGCTTGCCTTGGCCTTGATCCTAAATCGGGCGAATCCAACCGTGAACAGGCAGGGGCTGAGAATGCGGCCCTCAGGCTGCTTGTCACGTTTGACTGAGCACATCCTCTCTTTCGGTCCCGCCATCAGTACTAGGAATATCGTAAACCGGGGCTGCTTATATCGGGAGTTGAGTATATTTTCAATTTCTCAAATGAGTCCGAGGCGTGATATGGCCTTGATTTATAAAAAAAAATTAAACTGGGAAGAAGGCGTGATATAGACAGCAATGAAAGTTAAACTAGAGTTCACCTTTGTTACGGATGAAATGGACAATGAAACTTTGTTCGCAGTGGCGTATCTAATCTGACAATTGTTCTGCTACGTTGTGCACAATGTGATACTTCGATAGCTCTCATTCACTCGCATAAAATTGGAGGATCTAGTTCATTTTATCATATCAGCTTAAATTAACTTGAAATTTATTTATCTGCATGATTGATTAAAAAACATTCAAATATTCAACATTCATGTTTGATATGAAAATAAACTATGCAAAAAATTTTGAAGAAATTAAAAAATAGATTTTTAGAAAATGTAGGTGAAGCTTTATTGCAAATAGATTTTTAACTGAAATTTCAGGCATTTTCTGACAAATTCAAAATAAGCGTATATTCAGTTTAAACAGGTTTTCTACAAAATCTCACTTTTGAAATTCCGCTTGACTTTTTCCTGACCAATTTTTTATTTTCCCTGATAGTTATAAATTTTCCTTTCAGGTATTAACAATAACATTGCACCTAGGAGATCAATAATGTTAATGCAAAAAAAAGTTTCTTTCGACATTTATTTTAAAGACTTTTAGTGACCACGGTCATACAGAATTTTATAAGGGATCTTCCACAAATTGCTTAAGACGATGGGGGGGGGTGGGGGGGGGGGAGATTAGAAGATCTTACGTAAAAAAATTTAACTAAAAAAATAGATAAATTTTCAACCAAGAAAATTAATTTTCTACCAAGAAAAACAAATTTACAACAAAATACTTTAAGTTTCAACTAAAAACAAATGAATTTTACGTTACAAAAAATTATTTTCACCAAAAAAAAAAAAACGATTTTTCAACCGAGAAAATTAATTTTCTACCAAAAAAGATGAATTTTCAACAAAATACACGAATTTTCAACTAAATAATTGTGAACCAAAAATAGAATAATTAAATTTTCAGTTAAAACAATTTGTTAAAAAAAAATGCAACAAAATATTTAAATTTTCAACCAAGAAAAAAACGAATTTTTAACCAAATAGTTAAGTTTTCAACTAAAAAGTAGGATTTTTTAACAAAAAAGATGAAGTTTCAACTAATGAGATTACTTATCTTCCAAAAAGACGAATTTTCAACAAAATGCATGAATTTTCAACCAAGTAGTTGAATTTTTAATGAAAAAATATAACTTTTCAACATAAAATAGAATAGTTAAATAAATTTAATTTTAAACCGAATAAAATGAATTTTTGAACAAATTAGTTCAATTTTACACAAGCAAACGAATCTTCAACCAAAAAAGTGGAATTTTCAAATAAAAAAGACGAATATTCATCAAAAAATGAAATAGTCAAAATTTAGTTGAAAAAGTTAATTTAAAATTTTAAAAATGTGTTTTTAAAAAAATAGTTAAATTTTCCAAATAGTTGAATTTTTAACCAAAAAGATCAATTTCCCACTTAATAAGACAAATATCCAAGAAAATACATATGCAAACTTGACAAAAAAAATGTCATAAAAATATTTAAATTTTCAACCAACAAAATTAAATTACTTTAAAAAAGTGAACTTTTAACCGACTAGTTGAATTTTCAACCAAAAAGATGAATTTTCTACTCAAAAATACGAGTTTAAAAAAAAAACATACATGAATTTTTAAAAATTTCATCCAAAAATAGAATAGTTAAATTTTCAGTTAAAACAATAAATTTACAACAACAAAAAAAACGAATTTTCAACAGAACTGTTAAGTTTTCAACCAAACAAAAAATGAATTTTCAAACAAAAAGATTAAGTTTCAACTAATGAGAATACTTTTCTACCAAAAAGACGAATTTTTCTCAAAATACATGAATTTTCAACCAAATAGTTCAATTTTCAACAAGAAATAGAATAGTAAATTATTTAATTTTCAACCAAATAAAATAAATGAAATGTGTGAATTGAATGAAAAAAGACAAATTTTCAACAAAAATAGTAGAATTTTCAAGTAAAAAAGATTAAAATGCAACAAAAAATAGAATAGTCAACATTTCAGTTTAAAAAATTATTTTTTAATAAAAAACAAATTTTCAACAAATCAGTTAAATTTTCCATCCAAAAAATGAATTTTCAACCAAAAAGATGAATTTTCAGAAAGGAAAATTAATTTTCTAGCAAAAAGAGTTTTAACAGAACTGTTAAATTTTTAACCAAAGAAATAAATTTTCTACCAAAAAGACGAATTTTCAACAAAATACATGAATTTTCAACTAAAAAAGATAAACTATCAAACAAAACTAGAATAGTTATTTTTTTCAGCAAAGAAAATTAATTTTCAGCGATATAAAATGAATTAAAAAAAAAGTTAAATTTAAAAAAAAAAGAATACATTTTTCACCAAGAAGATTACTATTCGACCAAACATAGAATAGTTAAATTTTCAGTTAAATAAATTAATTTTCAACAACAAAAAAAAAATTTTGAATTAAAATGATGAATCATCAACCAAATAAATACATTTTTAATGAAGTACTTCCATTTTCAACGAAGTAGTTAAATTTTCGACCAGCGAAAGATGAATTCTCAACAAAAAACTGAATGTTTCTTATTTCAACAAAAAAAGATTTTAATTTTAATTCAAACATTTTTAACCATAAGATGACTTCTCAATCAAATAAGTTTTCAAATTATACGTTTGTAAGACTGAATTGTTAATACCACAGGTCAGAGAAAATCTTACGGTATCTTACATGAGGGAGGGAGAGGGCGTGGAAATTTGAGAAAAATTCCTTACGTAATTTGTGGGTTACCCCTTAACTTCAACTTCAGTTTATCGAAAATTCTCTGACTCTCAGGTTTTTCCTGACATTCCCTGACCAGTTTTAAAATCCTTATCTTTCCAGAATTCCCTGAGTTGTATCAACCCTGGTTTAAAATTTCCGAATTTGCAGCGATATGAATATTATTTTTTTATTTCATAAAAATTAAAAAAAAAATTAGTCTGGCTTGTAAAGTGGTCTAGGAGGATGATGAATGCTCGCTCTAATCACCAGAAAGCGACACCTCAGAACTGAAGGATTTTCATAATAACGAGGTTACTCTGTATTTTAGGAATGGCAAAGAGCCAGCAGGTACAACCAGGGAGCAGATAATATATGCAAAAAAATTATACGAATCGGCCTTCCACCCAGACTCTGGTGACTTGCAAAATGTCTTTGGAAGAATGTCCTTCCAGGTTCCGGGAGGCATGGCGATTACGGGTGCCATGTTGCAGTTTCACAGGTAATTTTTTTTCTTTTTGCATAAGAAATTTATAGCCCAGGGCCAATTCTGGAAGACCTAGTTTCGAAATTTCAACGAGACTTCACACGACTCACACTTATTTCTGTTTTTATGTGTCATCAGGACCACGACGGCTGTTGTCTTTTGGCAGTGGGTCAATCAGTCATTCAATGCACTGGTCAACTACACCAACAGGAATGCAAACAGCCCTATTTCTACTACTCAACTGGGATTGGCTTATGCTAGTGCAACCACGGCTGCAATGTTTACGGCCATAGGATGCAAATCCTTTTGGGGAAAAAGAGCAAATCCCCTTTTGGCTGTAAGTTTGGATGATTTTAAAGAAATTTTTATTTGTGGGTGATTCTAAGACCAATCAATTTAGATTATTAAATTTTCCAACTAGGAAAAGAAAACAATCCAAAATATTAAATACATTTCTAAAAAACTCTTGTTAAAATTCAAAGCGTACTTTTTACACCAAATTTTTCAAATGAAAGAAAAGATTTCTTACTAAAATTGAGGTAAAACTATGTGAACTCAATTTAAAGAAACCTTAAAATTATTCATAAGCAAACCCTGCAGATTGGAAAGAATCATATGTTTAGTGGCTCTATTTAAAATTTTTTAATTAAGATTGAAAAGAATTTCATTTTCTCATGAATAATTTTTGCTAACTAAGCAGGAAAAATATTCATAATTAAAAAATAAAATTCAAAACAACCTCACTTTTCGGCTCATTAGGGACAAGAGTAATTCCCTATAAATAATCCCTGATGAGGAGGTTTAAATTGACCTCGAAACATGTTGGCCCCCTCGTAGTATAAAAAGGACGGAGAAAGGAAAAAGTGAGAAGTTGGTTTTTGGGTGACTTTTTCCCCTTTTCTCCCTCTTTTTTCATTATGTTATTCTTGTCTCTAATGAGCCGAAAAGTGAGGTTGTTTTGAATTTTATTTTTTAATTATTAATATTTTTCCTGCTTAGTTAGCAAAAATTATTCATGAGCAAATGAAATTCTTTTCAATTTTAATTTAAAAAAAAAATTTCATAGTTGTAAAATTACAATTGCAGGGTGGCCGAAAATTTCGGTACTAATAGCCGGATTTTTTCGGTACAAATAGATCTGGCAAGGGGGCTTTTTGTACCGAAATGTCCCTGATCATTAATATTTAAAGACGAAATTCTTATCTTATAACATTTTGAATACACAGGTCTCGGACTCACTTTAGAGATCGAAAATAGTGTGAATAGTGTCATAAAAATTGTCAAGTATTGAAAATAAACTTCAATGTTTATTTAAAATATTATCATTTAGACTATCGAAATTCCTATTTATTTATCTTTCTCCTTTTTCTCAGTTTTCCACTTAAATACGAACTGAATTAATAGAACCCAATAAGAAAATCCAACTACTTTTTGTTGCAAATTCATTATTTTCGGTTGAAAAGTCTACTGTGAAATTTTTTATTAAGAATTCATTTTTTTTTATCCAAAAGTTTTATTATTTGGTTCAAAATTTTATTATTTTGTTGAAAATTCAATAATTTGGTTGAAAAGTCATGCTTCTTGGTTGAAAATTCGTTTTTTTGCCTACTAACAATTTTTTTTGGATGAAAATTCAACTTTTTTGATGAATACTCAACTTTTTGGTTTGAAAAGTCATCTCTTTCCGTAGAAGTTTAATCTCTTTTAGTTAAAAATGCAACTGTTTGATTAAAAGTTAATCTGTTTCGGTAGAAAATTAACGTTTTTGTTCAAAACTGACATTTTCGGGTTAAGAAATTCAATTTTTTTGTAGAAAATTCGTATTTTAAACTAAAAAATCCAACAATTTAGTAGAAAATTCAACTATTTGGTTGAAAATTTAGGTATTTTGTTGAAAATTAGTATTTTTTCAGTAAAAAATCAATTTTATTGGCTAAAAATGCAACTTTTTGGTTGAAAATTAATTTGTTTTAGGTGAGGATTAAACTATTTTGTTAGAAATTCGTCTTTGCTGGTTAAATCTTAAGTTGAAAATTAAAATGTTTTATAGAAAATTAGTCTTTTTGGCTTGAAGATTTAACAATTTGTCATACAATTAAATTATTTGGTACAAAATTGAACAGTTATGTAATTTGTTGAAAATTCATCTTTTCTGGTGGAAAATTGATTTTCTTTGTAAAAAATTCAACTATTTGGATAAAAATGTATGTATTTTGTTCCAAATTTGACCTTTATGGTAAAATATTAATATTCTTGGTAAAAAATTCAACTATTTGGTTAAAAATGTATGTATTATAATAATTAATCTTCTTGGTTAAAAATTCATTTTGTTGGTTGAAAATGTAAGTATTTGGTTGAAAACTCAACTGTTTTGTTGAAGGCTCATCATTTTGGCTTAAATATTCAACATTTTGTATGAAATTTTTTTTTCTCTATTCACTGAAAAATCTTTTTCGGTTGAAAATTCGTCATTTGATTTTAAAATTCATCACTTTTGGTAGAAAAATAATCTTTTTTGGTTTAAAATGCAACTGTTTGATTGAAGATTAAACTGTTTTGGTTGAGGAATCAACTATTTTGTTGAAAATTCGTCCTTTTTGGTTTAATTCAACTGTTTTTGATTTAAAACGAAAATTTTATATATAATAATAAGTTTTAATTTTAATTTATCAATTTTTATTTAATTATTCTCAGGATTCCAACAGCCTAATTTGCGTGAAAAAAGGAACTGATAAAAAAATACTACATTCTCAATGTGACTAATTTCTAACCCAAAAAGTGACTAAAAATGACTAAAGTGCATTAATAATGTGACTCATGTTCTTTTGGATTAAAAAGAATTCAAAAGAATTTGATGAAATTTATAAGGATTCTAGATGAATTTGAACGAATTCAGGATAAATTCATAAAACTTCAAAATAACTCAATTTAAATTCAAAGAATTAAGATGAATTGGAAAAAGTTCCATTGGTTCCAGTAAAACTTGAGTGATTTTAGAGGAATTTGAAGGAAAGGAGAAGAATTTGATGAAATTCATAAAAAGTTAAGCTGAATTAAAAAAAAAATTAAGTAGATTGAAAATAATTCAAAAATATGAAAAAATGCATTTAATTCAGTAAGTTTGAAATGAGGGTAGACAAACTTAAACAGAATTTAAAAGAATTTAATGAAATGCCTAGGAATTCAAGATGAGCTTGAAACACATCAGGATGAATTAAACAACAAATAAATTAAAAAACTCTTTTGAATTGAGTAGAATTGAGTGAGTTTAGAAGAATTCAAGTGAATTAAAAAAATTCAAGACACTTAAAAAAAAGGAATTTAAAAGAATTCAGGATAAATGAATAAGAATTCAGAGTGAATTCCAAATGAATTCTAATAAATTAAAAACACTTCAAATCTTTTTAAAAAACTATAAGAAATCCCTCACTTCTTGTGAATAAATTCTTTTAAATCAGGTAAACTATTACAAAATCTCGTGAAATTCTATGAAATCTGATGATATTTCTTTAAATCCTCGAAAATTTATTAAAATATCTTGAGATCTTTTAAAATCCCTTAAAATCATTGAAATCCTGGGAAATCTTATAAAATCCCAATCCCTCAAAATCAGTTAAATCTGTGGAAATCCCTTAAAATTTTTTTAATCTCTTGAAAATGCCTTGGAATATTTTTAAATACCCTAAAACATTTCATACCCTTTGAAATCTTTTGAAATCCTTTGAAAAGTTTTCAAGCTCTTGAAAATTCTTTGAAAGTTTTAAAAATACCCTAAAATCTTAAAAAAATTGGAATCATTTCAAATGATTGAAATCTATTAAAAATACCCTAAGATATTTAATCGTGTGAAATCTTTTGAAATTGTTTAAAGCCTTTTGAAAATTCATTGGAATTTTCAAAAATACCCTAAAATCATGAAAATTCTTTGAAATACCTTTTATTTATTAAAATCAACTGTAAATGCTTTGAAATCTTTCAAAATAACCGAATATATTTGAAATCCTTTTAAATCTTTTACAACTTTTTAAAGCTCTTGAAAATTCCTTGAAATTATTCAAAATACTCTATAATCTTTCAAATCTGTTGGAATCCCTTCAAATGATCAAAAACTACTCAAAATTCATTGGAATCATTTGAAACATCGTAAAATATTTCAAAAGAATTCAAGATAATTCAGAAATAGGTATAGATCTGAAGTCAATAGTGGTTAACCCATGTGTTAATTTATTGAAAGAAAAGTGACTAAAGCGATATCTTTATTTAAAAAAGTGACTTGAGAAAAAGTAGTGAAAAATTATTTCCATATAATACCACGAAACCTAATAGAATTCTGTGTCTAATGTGCCCAAATTGAAGGCACAATGTTAATTTTCTAAAAAGATATTGCAAAAGAAACGTCAAATTTCGAAGTTTTTGAAAAATGTTTATAATTCTGAAAATAACTGAAATTTATTAAAGATCTTGGTCTCATTTTAAAGATAAGTCACCATAGTATTTTACTAACTTATAAGATATTAAAAAAAATCCTAGTTTCTATAATTAACGGGGATCGTGTAAAAGTAAAATAACTCCTTTCATATTCATAAAAAAGAAATAAGTCATTTAATTTTGAATTTTGTTCTGCCTAGAGAAGACTCTCAGTTTCCTCGAATTTTTGTGCTTTGTTCCATTATTATTCCTCGATTTAAATATTAAAATAATTAAGGTAATCAGATAGCTAAAGTACCATAAAGTGGGGCTAAGTAGCGCATATGTGGGGTAAAGTGGCGCACCCTGAAGTCTGTATTTAAAATGCAATTTTGCTTCTTTTAGGTTCTTCAGTTGCATTTTTACAATTGGTAGCCTCTATATTTTTTATCTAGAAGAAGAAAATATCGCATTCAGAAATGCAGAATCAAGGATGCGCCACTTTCCCCCAAACGTGCTGCTTAGCCCCAGTTTACGGACTTTAAATTTCAATATGGATTAAAATTTTGAATCTAAAATTCTTCTTTAGAGATACGTTCCTTTTGCTGCCGTTGCTGCTGCAAATTTTGCCAACATCCCCTTAATGAGACAAAACGAGATAACTGGTGGCATAGAGTTAACGGACGAAGAGGGTAAAAAGCTCACCGTCTCGAAGGTGAGATTAAATCCTACATTCATTAGTCGCATCCAAAATTTCGATCGATCAACGAGATTCATGGTATTCCCTATCATGTAGATGGATCGTGGTTGATCGAGCAAACACTTTCAGATTGCAGCTGTGAAGGGCATCAGTCAAGTTGTATTCTCAAGGATCATCATGTGCGCTCCTGGAATGTGTGAGTACTTATCATACAGCTTCCCTTTATTGGGGTTTCGTACTCTTAACTCACAGCTCACAAGGGGAGGGGAAGTAGGGGAATTTAGGGGAAATAAGGGATGGGGAACTAAGGAGAAATTAAGGGAGGGAAAGTAGGGGACTTGAGGAGAAATGAGGATAGGGAAAATAGAAGAAGTGGTGGGAAATGAAAGAGGTTAAGTAGGGAAAGTAATGCAAGTAAAACTATGGGAAAATGGGGTAGGGGTGAGGACAGAGGGAAGTAGGTGATGATGAAGTTGGGAAAGGGAGGGGAAGCGAAGGTTGAAATGCGGGGAGGGGAGGTAGTGGGGACTAGGGGGTAAGGGGAAATTAAGGGAGGGGAAGTATGAGATGCGGTGAGAAATGAAGAAGGTTAAGTAGGGAAAGTAATGAAAGTAAAACTAGGGGAAAATGATTGAGGGGTGAGCAGAGGGGGAAGTAGATGATGAAAAAGGTGGAGAAGGGAGGGGAAGCGAAGGTTTAAGTGTGTGGAGGGGAAGTAGGGGAAATGAGGGGAGGGGAAGTAAGGTGAATTAAAGGAAGGGGAAGTAGGTGCGTGAGGGGAAATGAGGATATGGGAAGTAGGATAAGTCAGGGGAGCGAAAATAGGGGAAATAAGGCGAAATGAGAGGGTAGAGGAAGTGAGGGAAAATGTGGGGGAAGTGAGAAGAGGGGGAAATAGATGAAGAGCTTGGGGAATGTAGGGGAAGCGAAGGTTAAAGTGTGGGGAGGGGAAGCAGGGGAAAATAGGGGAAATAATGGGAGTAAGGGAGGGAAAGTATTAGAGGGGGGGGGGGTTGAACGACTTATTTACGTCTTAATTGACTACGAAATGCTTTTTTGTAGGCCCAAGACGCCTACGACTAATTTTTCCAAATTAAATTCGATTACTTCCTTTAAGTTCAAACTTTTCATTCAAGCAGGGTGTCCGCTGGACAGGAAAAACCTGAAAATCAGGGAAAAGTAAGGGAATTTTGTAGGTCAGGAAAATTCAGGGATTTTGAAAAAAAAAATACATACAAAAGTGAGGGAATTTCTTTAAGAGTAACTTTAAATAACTGTCAAGGCCAAATTCAACGATTTTAGTAGAAATTTAAATTTTCGTTGAAATTTCATATTTTGGTGTAGAAAATTTAACTGAAATATTTCTTGGTTGAAACTTCAACTATTTTTTTGAAAGCTCGTCTTTTTGGTTTAAAAATTCATCTCTTTACGTAGAAATATCATCTTTTTTTGGCTAAAAATGCAACTGCTTGGTTGAAAATTAATCTTCTTTGGTGCAGGATTCAACTATTTTGTTTAACATTCATATTTTTTTGTTGAATTCAACTGCTTTTGATTAAAAATTAAAATCTTGTTTGGTGAGAATATCTAATATAACATTATTCGCTGAAAATTCATCTTTTTTACATTCTCATTCTAATGAGAAGGTATTGGTTTTATGTAAAATTTGACATAGTCGGTTTTCATCAAATCTCCACGTTTTGAGACCTCCTGAGTCAGAAAAAACGATTTTTACGAAGGTGCCTGTCTGTCTGTAGTCTGTCTGTCTGTCTGTCTGTAGCCACGATAACTTTCGAAAAAATGATCAGATTTGATTGAGCTTTGGCACACTTTTTTATGGCCGAAAAATAGAGAACGAGTTCGTTAACTAGCTATTTTGGATGAAAATCCAAAAAGTGAGCACATTTTGAAAATTTTTGAGACCACTTTTTTTGAAGATTTGAAAATTCTATGTACGGTTATCAGTAGTACGCAAAATGACGAACAAAATATTCTTATGACTTTTTGTGATAAAAAAAAAATTACTGGAGTTATAGCATTTTCAAAATTCCAAAAAACAAACTAAAATGAACATTTTAGGCCGAAAAACGCACGATATGAAAAAAAGTCAAGAAGAGAAAAACGTTGATTCCTGAACACCCTATAATATTTTCATAACAACTTTTTGAATTTTTTGAAAAATAAAAAATTCAAATTTTGATCGCACAAAAAATTAATGAAAAATCAAAAAAGCCATTTTGCTGTCAAACTATGCAAGATACCAGAAAAGATCATCTCACCAAAATTGTGCACCTAAAAAAGATCTACAAATTTCTTATCATTCACTTTTTGATATGATGCGTAGTTTTTGTTTTATTCGTAAAAAACAGCATTGAAAATATAAAAATCAAATTTTCAGACGAATATTACCAGCTACGAAAAAAATGACCGAAACAAAATTTGTTCATCCAAGGAAGAGGTACAAATTTATTGTGACTCATGTTTCGATAGGATGCGTGGTTTTTGTTTTATTCGTGAAAATAACATTGACAGTAAAAAAAATCAAATTTTTGAAAAAACAATGCAAGGTACGAAAACATATAAATGAACAAAAATTGTGCATTCAAAAAAGACTTACACACCCGTAATCAATTTTTGTGGTAAGAATATATTCAAAATGAAAAAATTAACTTTTTTGATAAACGGCACAAGCTAAAATAAAATGTTAACTAATAAAATTTGTCGCCTGAATTATATCATTACTTTTCATTTGAAATCAAATACAAATTTAGTAATTTGTATATGAAGAACATATAACACGAAGCACAAAGTGCGCGCTCAGTGTATTTACCAAATCGCACGCCGTAAGTGCGCTCAAACTTTTTTGTTTCTATCATACGGTTCAAATGATTTTCAAATCAAATATCGAGCGCGAAGCGCGAGTGTCTGGATGAGAATGTGTTCCTTAAGGTCGATAGAACCTTGAGTAAATAAAGTTCCTTTTCAGTCTAAAATAAAAATAAATTTAACAATCACTTAATATGTAGAGGTTTTGATAATTTTATAATATTTGCAAACAAACTTTTTCTTTTCATCGAAGTCGAACACGAAATTCAAAAATCTAGAGGAGCCTAGCGTAAAGCGCGATGCAAATACGACCGAGCGCGTAGCGCGAGGTGAACACATAATCGAGCGCGAAGCGCGAGATAAATATATGATCGAGCGCGAAGCGCGCCATGAGAATGTGCCCGCGAAGCGGGCAGATTTTTTCCTATTCATTTGAGTTCTTTTCAATTCAACTTAAACTGTTTCCAAGTCTTATGAATCGAATTCGTTTGAATTCTTTTAAATTTAAAAGAACATTATTCACATTATTAAAGCATATTAGTCACATTTAGTAACTTTTTGGTTTAAATAGGTCACTATTTTCAAGTAATTAGACTGTGTCAGCCCTGAGAATTATAATTTACAAATTTATAAATTTAAATTAAAAATGATTTTATTCCATTCATAAAAGATTCTATATTAAACATTTTTCACGATTCTAATTTCGTTCTTTAAATACTAATGGTCAGGGAAAATGAAAAATTAGGCAGGAAAAAGTCAGGGAATTTTGAAAATTAAGTTTTGAGGTCACTCTCTCAAATAACCATATTCATACAAACTAATAAAAAAATCAGGGTTTTGATCCAAAACCCTGATTTTTTATCAGTTTTGCTCCTAATTAAAAAAAAATGATATAAGGTTTTTAAACACTTGTTTAAATTATTTTTTGTATATTTTTTATTTACTTGGATAACGAATTTTTGTACTCTGATTCTTCTTTTAGTGATCCTGCCACCTATAATGGAAAAACTGGAGAGACAAGAGTGGATGAAAAAAATAAAACCGTTGCACGGGCCAATGCAAGTGATGGGGGTGGGCTGCTTGTAAGTATTCAAGATAATAAATATTTCTGGTTAGAGTACAAGGAGATTCAAAATATCTCGGGAGAGATAAAAATAATTTATCTGTTTAAAAAAAGGTTGAAGAGACGATTTTTTCTGAGATTGTCTTATCACGGGCTTGTCAGCGACATTATACGCCTAAAATAGTAGATAAAGTGACCAAAAGTTGTATTCGAAAATGCTTTTCTTTCATACATAATAACGAATTTAAAAATTTAGATTTTAAATCATATAATTTTGAAAACTATTAATTTTTAATTCATGAAGACGAGAAAATTAAAATACGTATTCTTCGATTATAAGTGTTTAAATTTGGAAAAAAAGAGTTGCTAAGCTTTTAAATTGGTAAATTTAAAGATCTTTAAATTTGAAATGGTTCAATTTTGAGTATTTAAATTTGTTCAATTACCAATTTTAATGTAAATTGTACAATCTTGAAGATTTAATATAAATATGTTTATTTTTAAATTCTCTCAATTTGATATTAATCTATAATTAAGCAATTAAAAAAATTTTACATTTAAAATCGTTCAACGATTAAGCCGCTGACTTAGAATCGATACAATTTTGAATCATTCAAATTTTAAACTTGTTTAATTTTAAAGGCTTTTAATTAGAAATTTTTTAAGTTTGAGTGCTTCAAAAACTTGAACTTTTTCATCTATTAAGGCATTCAGGAAATTTTCGAATTTAGAATTTTGTGAGTTTGAAATTAGATTTTGCACCTTTTCAATTTAAATTGATCCATATATTAAGTCTTATAATTGGAAATAAAATTTTGTAGTTCCGAATATGTTAAATTATGCTTTCAATTTTAAATTCAAAATGCTTTCAATTTTGAATAGTAGACATTTGAAATTGTGCATCTATGAAGTCATTAATCTGAAAACTACTCTATTTTGGTTCATTTAAATTTGAACCCTCTAATTTTCAATATGAATTTGAAATTATTCGATTAAAATCGATTCAATTAAAAATTGTTTAATTTTAAATGATTTTTAGTTTGGAATTATTTAAGCTTAAACGCTTGTAATTCAAAATCGTTCAATTCAAACCCCTTTCGGTTAGATATTGTTCAATTTGCAAGGACTCAAAGTTATTAAAATTGTTTATTCATTACAAAGGCATTTCATTTGAAATTTTTTGAGTTTGAGTGCTTCAAAAACTTGAATTTTTTCATTTATTAAGGCATAATTTCTAAATTAATAGATCTGGAACGTTTTCAATTCAAATTCATTCATCTATTAAGTCTTCTAATTTGAAGTAAAATTTTAGTCCCGAATATGCCAAATTATGCTTTCAATTTTTTATTCAAAACGATTTAATTTAAAATGTTTCAATTTAAAATATTCAATCTTGAATAGTAGACATTTGAAATTGTGCATCTATGAAGTAATTAATTTCAAAACTGCTCTATTTTGGTTCATTTAAATTTAAGCCCTCCACTTTTTAATATGAATTTGAAATTATTCGATTAAAATTGATTCAATTAAAAATTGTTTAATTATTACTAAGGCTCTTAATTTGAAATAAAACAGTAAAATCTAAAATGATTCTACGGTTTAAATTAAAAAATGGTTATTGTTTAATTTCTAGACTTGAAATCTTCAGATTTTCTTAATGATTGAATAATCATGAACACTTTTAATAGCTTCAATCAGAAATAATTCCTTTTGTGTACCGTTTTGAAATTTTTAATTAAAAATTAGCTTATTTCCAATGCAAAAATATTTTGAATATTTCACAAAGTTTTAGAAGTTTGTATTTAAACATTTTAAATTAAAAAGCAAACAGACAAGGTGTTAGACAAGGGGGAAAAAAAGAAAATTCTAAATCCCTTGAAAAAAAACATCAAAATAAATAAAAAATAGAAAGAAATTTTGATTAAAAGTAGAAAAAAGGTGTTGACAGGTTTTGACCCGGAATTTTTAATTAATAAACATTTTAATGAATGTTTCAGCCTTCTTTTTATGGTACCGACAGCGTGCGCTTTGTTCCCACAAAGATGGTATGTAAAAAATACTCATTACGTGCCCATTATTTTCCCTATTACTTGAATAATGCAGAAAAAAATTTTTTTACACAAAGATATAAGGTCCATTGAGAATCTCAGAATAAGTAACTTTTACATTTTTTATGTGAAGTTCCTTTGAAGAATCTCGAAAGGAAATTTTTAAAAACATAAACTTAAAAAAGTCAAATTGTCTAATAAAATTGCATAAGGCTTAAAAAGAAGTATGTTTCCAAAAATCAGTTTTTTTTTTATTTTGCAGCTCCATAGCATCAAATACCTTGAAGAAATGGGAGCCTGAAAATTACGAGCTTCTAAAGAAAAATTGCGGAGGAAAAGAGATTCCTGAATACCTCTACTTCAACAAAGGACTCTAAAAACCATGAAGTAACCTAGAGTAAAATATTACAAACTTGAATTCAATGTGCAGATCTGAAACCTATAGATATAGGGAAAATATCAAATCTGTTTTGATGCTGCAAATTTTAGTCTTCCAAAAAATTGCGATCAGTCTAATGACTGAAGCATAAGGTAATTCTAAATAGTAAATTAAATGATAATAATAGAAAGAAGATAAACTTAAACTGACTCTGCTTGTAACACTAATTTCAATCAGTCTTTCTGAGTATGTTAAACTATCAGTGTTCATTTCTTTTACTGACATTTTTTAAGAGTCTTTAAGAGCCGTTCAAAAACTACGTCACGCTATTCTGAACAATTCACTACCCCTCTCCTTCTTTCAGAATTTTTGCTTCGATTTCATTTGATAAATACCTCAAATAAAACAACAAAAAATAGAAAAATAATATTTTAACAGACTTCACGGCCCAAAATGCTAGCTCTCAAAACAAGGAAAATAGGGTGATTTTTCATAAAAAAGGGGAATAAGTTCTTTTAAAACAAATTAATGTGTAGGTACAAAAAAGTTGAGTTTTCAAGCCAAAAAGACGAAATTGGTAGAAGTCAGCTGAATTATCAACCAAGAACTTTTCTACCAAAAACAATGAATTTTCAATAAAAAAAGACGAATTTTCAACATAGCAGTTTAATTTTCCAACAAAAAAGATGACTTTCTAATAGAATAGTTGAATTTTCAACGAAAAAAAAAAATTTTCAAAAAAATAGTTGAATTTTTAATTAAATAGTTGAACTGTCAACAACAAAATTAATTATCAACCGAATTTCCTATCCAAAAATACGAATATTCAAAAAGATACTTGAATTTTCAATACAATAGTTCAATTTTTAGCAAAATAATCAAAAATTCAACAAAATAGTTCAATTTTGAACTAAAATGTGATATCTTTAACAAAAAAATTAATTTTTGACTAAGAAGTTCAACTTTCAACCAAGTAGTTGAATTTTCATTTTTCAATCAATAAAGATTAATTCTCAAAGAAAAATATAATAGTTGCTATTTCAACTAAAGAAGCATTTTAATTTTAAATGAAAAATAGACGAATTTAACCAAAAACATGAATTTACAAAAAAAATGTGATAGTTGTTATTTCAACCAAAAAAACTTTTAATAAAAAAATATCAAATTTCTACCAAAAGAGATGAATTTTCAAATAGGAAAGATTTTTTAGGCAAAAGAGAAAAAAAAATTTCAACCAAATTGTTGAATTCTTAAACAAAAAAGGGCGAATTCTCTAGAAAATAGTTGAATTTTCAACTCGAAAATATGAATTTTCAACCAAAAATTTAATTTTCAATTAAATATTTGAATTTTCTACAAAATAGCAGAATTTTCAATCCAAAGAGACGAATTTTCATCAAACCCGTTTAAGTTTGTTTGCTAAATAGTTCAATTTTTAACCAAGTAGTTGAATTTTCAACTAAAAACGATAAATTCAAAAAAATGGAATAGTTAAACTACAAATTTTCATAAAAATAGTTGAATTTTCAACCAAAGAGATGGATCTTCAAATAATAACATTACTTTTTAACAAAGTATTTTCAACCAACTAGTTAAATTTTCAACTAAAAAAAGATTTAAATTCTAAGTAAAAACGTCGAATTTAACCAAAAAGATGAATTCACAACAAAAAATGTAACAGTTGATATTTCAACAAAAAAAAAGATTTTAATACAAAAAGATCAAATTTCTAACAAAAGAGATGAATTTTCAAGCAGGAAAGATTATTCAGACAAGAGAGAAAAAAAATTCAAGCAAATCGTTAAATTAAAAAAAAAAGGCGAATCCTCTATAAAACAGTTGAATTTTATTTTCCAAATAGTTAAATTTTCAACCAAGTAGTTCAATCTTCAATCAAGAAGAATTATTTTCTGCCAAAAAAGACAAATTTTCAATAAAATACATCAATTTTCAGCCAAAAATGGATCAGTTAAATTTTTAGTTAAGAAAATTAATTGTCAATTAAACAAACTGATTTTCAACAAAATAGTTAAATCCTCGACTAAATCGTATAATTTTTAACCAAAAAGAGATTAATTCTGAACCAAACATACAATAGTAGACTTTTTAATTAAAAAGAATTAACTTTCAAACAAAAAATTTTGGATTTTCTTATTGAGTTCTATTAAATATTCGAATATAAGAGAAAAAAACGAGAGAAGGGGGAAGTTTCACATTTATATTTTCCATGTGTGATGCCACATTTTGCGTTAATCCCCCCCCCCCCCTGGAATTGTGTCGTAGTTTTTAAACGGCCGTTTAACGCGTAAGTTAATTTAAAGAGGCGTAATTTGTACTTAATTTGATATACTAGGTTGATTTAATTTTTAATTTGAAAAATCTCAAAAATACTCAATTGCATTTAGTTTTTGCACTTCAGATTCTTTTCAATTGTTCAAGATGACAATAATTAAAAATGTATAAGATGCTTCTTCTTTTTGAAAGACTACAGTTTCGTAAAATTGTTAATTCCGAGTCTTTGCTCAGTAAAGTTCTCAGTAACTTCTGTTTTCATTGTTAATAGAACTGTGTTAGAAGGGACGACTGAAAAATCACGAAAAATAAAATTCCCGAACTGGAAAATTCCTGAATAATAAAATTCCCGAATAATGAAATTTCCGAAAAAATAAATTCCCCAATTGGGAAATTCCCGAATAATAAAATTCTCGACAGAAAATTGCCGAATTATAAAATATCCAAACTAGAAAATTCCCGAATTTAAACAATTAATTTTTTTTTCTAAATATTATTCATTTATTAGGTAATGTGCTTCAGAAGTAGAAAGACCAAAATAGGTTACGTTTGGAAGATGAACGGACAAACAATGAAAAGTGTGGAGGAGTAAATAATAATTGAAGAATCACGAATTTGAATGATTTCAGATTAAAATTTCGAAAATAGGACAATTTCAAAAAAATAAAAATTGTATATTTTAAGATTCGAAGTGTGGAAATTGGATCATTTAAAATTCAAAGGAATTGAAGCTGTGTAATTTTTAATTAAAAACGTTCAAAATTAAATAATTGAAAACTTTTAAATTTGAATAATTTTAAATTCTAAGCGATAATTATTTGACAATTTGAAATTGAAAACTAAATTGAAGCTTTCAAAATCAAAGCTTCTGAAATTTTAAATTGTTATTATATAAGAAAATTATAATTTAATATTAAAGCTGATTAGACATATTTTTCTAAAATCGAAAAATGAATTGAATTATTCTAAAAAAAGAGTTCAAAATAAATATTAATTTTTAATGGGAATCATTGGAAATGAAAAAATTTCTACTCCGGAACGCTGAAACTTAAACGAACGCAAACTTCATTTAAAACTGAAAAAATTTTAGTCACCAAAAGTTGTAATATTAAAACTTTTTTACACTTAAGCCCTTTAAAATTTTAATTAATTGAAGTAAATTTAAATCACTTAAAAATTATTAATTTTTAAACTAATAATTATAATTTCCAAAATTCAACCAATTCCATTTTAATTGCAAAAATTTACCGTTCAACATGAAAATTCAGAACTCTCAAATTGCAGCCATTTAAAATTATCGAAATTATTCAATTACTGAGGTATCAATTTCAGTTAGTTTGATTTTTATCTATTTTGATTTTAAACACAATTTTTAATATTTTAATTTCATATCGTTTTATTTTTAACACTTCTTTTAGAGTTATTAGTCATTCTTCAAATTTATCAATCGCATACTTTTTAATTTGAAATTATTTATTTGTTTAAATCTTCAAATACAAATCAGACATTTTTAAGCTTTTCAATTTTGAATTACTTTATATTTACATCTAAAATTATTATATTCGAAACTGACTATCAAGGCCTTTAATATGAAATTTTGAAATATTTATTTATAAATTGACCTGACATTTTGAATATTTGAATTTGAAACTATAATGTTGTAAAATTAAAAAATCAAAGTAACAGCAACTATTAGCAACATTGTCAATCATGGAAATTTTTATATTTTATCTACTCCCCTATACATTCTTTTCCCTTTTCTATAAATACCTACTCAATCCTTAGTGGCATAACAAGACTAAAACCAAATGAGTTAGAGTTTACCCCGAAAGGGATATGGTTTAATGGTATAATAATAAAAAAACATTGAAATAGCTCAATTAAGGGAAAAAGGGAAGCCCTGGAAGATCGCTCATTTGTAGAATTATTAGTATTAATATTATTGTTATTATTATAAGTAAGGCGAAACATTAGAATATAAGCAGCGGTTAAGTTAGATTAAGGATGGAATGTAAATATATGTACAGGGAGCGGAGGCCCTCAAACACGTAAAAGGGAGAGATTAAATATACATACATACATATTCATTTATTAAAAATACAATAATCACATATTTATATAAAAAAAAATTATTTTTAATGTTTAAATTTTCTAAAATTATTGTTTGAATTTAAAATAATAACTGAAAAATATATATATTTCTGGATGAACATTTTTTTCAGTTATTGTTATTTTAAATTCAAACTATAATTTTAGAAACATTGAAAATACATTTTTTATAAAAGATTTGATTATTGTAGTTTTAATCAATAAATAATATTTATAAAAAACTTTTAATTGTTTAAAATCTGAAATTTTATGATTCGGCAATTTTCTGTCATGAATTTTATTATTCGGGAATTTTCAAATTCGTTAATATTATAAACTGTCGGGAATTTGATTATTCGGGAATTTTATTAATCGAGAATTTCACTATTTGGAAATTGTATTGCTTGGGAATTTAATTTTTCAGGATTTTTCGGGATTTTTCAGTCGTCTCTGCTATAAATATGGTTGTGTAAATGATGCATATCATTATTAATCCTGCAACAGTGTCAAAAGAAGTAATCGGCAAATTTGCAAATGTAACTCTTGAACATGCTACAATATTGTATTTTAGTACCGGATAAATAAAAGTTGTAAGGTACTGAAAAAGTGTGAATTTTAATTGAAGATCCCTATTACATCTAAACATGTTAGATTATAACTTAAGTCTCTGAACTTACAATTACAGAATAGTTTTTTTCTTATATATTGTGCCTCTCGTGCGTGGATTGAGGTGGTTGTGGCACGTAACCAATTCGTTCTTGAATTTCATTTTGTGACATTTTTCCAGCCCATGATGAAGGATTGAATCCTCCTGGTCGATCGGTGTCTTTTTTAGCCTCTCGTTCCTTCTTCTGTTGATCGTATTCTGCTAAATCATCGACACGAAGATCTATTCTTGTGGGGCTACGACGAAGCATGATTCTGCAAAGAATTAATTTATATTAAAATTTTTTTCTTCCTTAGAGCCCTGGTCTATTACAGGGTCTCTACTCAAATCCCGGGAAAAAATTCCCTGATAGTTTCAGGTTTTTTCCAGATATAGTTTTTCATAGTACGGAGTCATTCAAATATTTCGCATTTTTTTAAACAATCGACTCGGAATGTGTATACGGTTTCGCGAGTTTATTATAAATAATGTTTTTCTCAGTCTCCAGGGATTCAATTAATATTTTTAATTTAAAAAGCCTTGACAAATTATATTAAAAGATATTCTTACTGAAAACATAATTAATCATTTCTTGAATTTGAATAATAATTCAAACAAATTTTTATTTTACCTTCTTATACTTAAAATTCAGTGCATATTTAGGTAAAATTATTTTAGGCAGAATTTTAAGCAATTTTAAGTTAGAAAAATTAATAATTCAACGATTGAATTGAACGAAGAATTGAACGAAAAACTTTTTTTTCAACTGAACACTTTTTAAATTAGAAGTTAAATTGTTCAAAATCTTTTCTAATTTTAAATTAGTTTTGAAATTTTTTCAACACTTCTAAATATCTTTTAAAATGATTTGAATTTTTCCTAAAACGTTTTAAGAAACCTGAAAAATAAAAAAATTGCCCTAAAATCTTCCAGATTCTTTTTGGAGAATTTGGGAAAACTTTTCAAATATTTTCAAGCTTTAAATTAAGTTTGAATCTTTTCAGAATTTTTAATTATCTCTTAAAGTTACTTGAGTTTTTTTATAAATTAATTATTGTTAAATTGCTCTTTATACATAAAAATTCAACAAATTTAACCCTTTTTAACGAACATTCAAATATTTTTAAATATTCGAAAAAAAGGTTAAATTCTCTAAATCGTTAAATTTTGAATAGATTTCGAATCGTCTTGTAAAATAAATTTTTGTTCAATTTTTAAGAGTCGTACAGTTCAATTTAGAAAATCATTAATTACTTTATATTTACAGTTGACCAACTAAAAATGTTCTTTATAAGAAAAATTTCTATTTTAATCGCTTTTCATTTTTAATTGTTTAAGACTTTAAGTCTTCAAAACTGTATTTTAAAATTCTTTCAATTGAAAATATATCGAGATATGAAATTTGTGATATTTCCAGTGATCGGATAGATTTTTCTTCTAAAAATTGGAAAAATTTCCGGTCAGAAAATAAATTCACTGTCATTTCCCGTTTTCAACAAACTTCCGATGATTTCCCGGTTTTTTGCAAGTTTGCACAAATTTGTCACCGTAATTTAAATTAAAAAAGTGGAACTCTTAAAGGTAAACATTTTTCATTTGAAGTTATAAAAACTGAACTGCAAATAAAAACACTCAAAGTGGAACTATTTTGAATTTTTTAAATAGAAGCTTAAACAAGTTTTTTATTCAAAATTTTTTATTGTAACTCTCAATAATGTATACGTATAAAATGAAAGCTTTGAACATTTTTCAATTAAAACATTTTTAATTAAATACAAACTTTTAAACCTTTATCAATTTTACAGTTCAAAGATATATGATTGAATGATATAATTCCACGCTATCATTTTCAATGCTGAACAATTACAAATTTCCTTTAAACTGAATACATTTTAAATTAGAAGTTAAACTCTTTAAATATTGAGTCGTTACAAATTAATAATCATTTAATTGTCATTTGTGATCAAATTTTTTTTTTTTTTTGAAATCCTAAATATTCTTTTGAAATTATTTTTTCAAAATAAACAATCATTTTGATTTTTCACGTGATTCTACAAAAATCTGTTATTAACTAGAAACCTTTCAAAATCCTTAAGAGTTCCAAATTTTATTTCAAAATCTTCAAACATCTACATTTTGTTTTAAATTTGTTGAACTTGTTTCAAATTTTAAATACTAAAATGTTTTAAAAGTTCTTAAAAATAAAAAAATGCCTTAAAATCTTCAAGATTCTTTTTCAATTGTTATTTATACATCAGAATTCAACCATCTCATTCATTTTAAATGAACAGTCAAATATTGCTGAATAATAAAACTGTTCTTTTTCTTAATTAAAAAATTTCAAATAGAATGAGTTAGAAATTGAATATTTAACACTGAAACAATTTTGGAATAGGATTTGAAATTTAATTTCAATTTAGAATCATTTTGTAAAATCAATGTATTGTTCAATTTTTAATACTGAAACTACAGTTCAATTAAAAAAATCATGAATTAATTTATATTTACAGTTGATCAACTAAAACTTTGTTTATACAAAAAAATTCAATTTGAAACGCTTTTAATTTTTAGTGGTTTATGACTTTAAGTCTTCAAAATTGTATTTTAAAATTCTTTAAATCGAAAATGCACGCCTAAACATGAAGATTTAAAATGGGTAATTTTTAAAATAAAAGATTTTAGAATTACCCATTGTAAACTGAATGATTTCATAAATGAAAAAGTTAACAATTTAACTGAACATTAAAAAGAAGTTGAAATCGAACTTATTTTAAATTTCATTATATCATGTGATATGTCATTTCCTAATCTAAAAAAATTTCGAAAAATTGATGTCATTTCCTGCTCAGCGACCATCCAAAACCTTGATTGTTGAAAAAATTGATTTGAAAAATTGAAAACAAAAATAACTCTTTAAAATTTTCCCGCCAAAATGTTACTTAAAAAAGGAGATCCTGGGGGGGGGCGAAAAAATTTGCGTAAATTTGATGAAAGTTAAATTTTCAACAATAATTAAGAAAAATAACATTCGTGACGAATTTATGACAAAATATGTTAGGAATCTAGAGAATTGTTAATTTTTCTACAATAAAATGACGGCCCTGACGTCCTGTGGGAAGGAGGTTTCAAAATGGCGACTAGTACGACAGGAAGCTCTATTTTGATAATACTTTTGGAATAAAGAAATTTTACAGTATTAAGCGCTGTATTAAATACTCACATGAGAAATAGGAAATTTTTTACCCCAAATGCGCCGATATCAGTAGGGAATTAGAAAAAATTTCCGACTTTTTGGCCCAAAAAAGCGGGTGTAACGAGGGACTCAGTTCTCGTAAACACGCTTCAAGTCGAGTGCTCCGATTTTCGTGAAATTCGACACAACGGCGAGTCCTCGTGTTTAGTAAATTGTAAATATTTGTAAACTAGGTACCATAAAAGAATTTTCAGGCACGAAGGATGCTTTACCTGGAAGATTATGTCGAAAGTAAGTAAAAACGAGGCGAGCTCTGATGACCCAACTTTTTGAAAAGTACTAACCATTTCAAATATATTCTGTTTCACAAATATCAAATTTATGCTTCACTGAGTGATTTTCGTAACATTTGAATGCTAGAATATGCGATATTTATGATAAAGTAATTACTAGCTCAAGATATTTAACGTTCAAAGAAAATTATTTGTCTTTGCTCTTTTTCTAGGTTAGGTGCATGTTTTTGACACGGATAATCACGGCCCTCGAATTTATTTTCCTGTTTTTAACAAAAGCTTTGGTTACAAATGATATGCAACAAAAGTTTTACAATCTGATGAATCCCTTCTTCGCACTTGTCAGATTTTCCGCAATATTTCTTTTCTATTATTGTGCTATGTTGAGGTTATGTTTACTGACCTCGTGTTGTATTTTCAGTGATCGAGCACCTTCCTCAGGAGTTGAGGGACCGCTTTACAGAAATGAGAGAAATGGACTTGGGTGTACAGAGTATGACATTTTTTTTAAATCCGTTATTATATTTGGTCAATCCAGTGTCTGGGCATTCTCGAATTCGTTTTAGACTCAATGGACAGTTTGGAGAAGAAAGTAAAAATATTTTTTTCAAACGCCAAGAAAATGAAACCAAACGAGAAGGAAGCCGAGTACGAATCGATTCGGAAAGAGTATTACAAGACTCTAGAGGACGCCGACGAGAAAGTGCATTTAGCGAATCAAATGTACGACTTGGTCGATAGGTATTTACGAAGACTAGATCAGGAGCTCCATAAATTTAAAATGGAACTCGAGGCTGATAACAAGGGTATCACGGAAGTCTTGGAGAAGAGGTCCTTAGAGTTGGATCAACCTACTACGAATAGTAGCCAGAAAGAAAATCGTTATAGCTTTTCTTCCAGTAGGTCTCGTGACAATCATAGTCATTGTGAGTATGGATTAAAAGCGCATTACTTTCAAGACCAAAAATTCAACATTATTTCGCAGCAATCGTTTTGCTCCGGAAATTCAGGGTCTAAAGTCTATAAACTATCAAAATTCCTATTTATTTATCGCAGGCTTCACAGTCTTTCGGTTGACACTTTTTTTCTTTCTTGGTTGAAAATTCATCTCTTTTGGGAGAAATCATTTGTTTTGTTTATAAATGCAACTGTTTGGTTCAAAATTATATGGGTTGGTTGAGGATTCAACTATTTTCTTGAAAATGCGTCTCTTTGGTTGAATTCAACTGTTTTTGATTCGAAATTAAAATCTCTTGTTTGAAAGTTGAACTACTTTGTTATAAATGCATTTTTTTCGGTTGATGGTTCATCATTTTAGTTGAAAACTCATCTCTGGCTGAAAAATAATTATTTTGTTGAAAATTCTTTTTTTCGGTTGAAAATTAATTTTTTAACTGAAAATTTAACTTCCATTTTTGGTTGAAAATTTATTAATAAGTTTTAAAATCACTTTCATATTTGAGATTTCACACTCTTTCCCCTATTCCCCTCTTTTCTCCTTTTTTAAAGAATTCTTTTTCTCCTTTTTTTAAAGAATTCTTTTTCCCTCTGTTTTCAACACTTCCCCCTTTTACGCCTAAATGCGAACTGAATTAATATAACCCAATAAGAAAATCCAACCTTTTTTGGGTAAAAGTTCATTCTTTTTGGTTAAAAGTCTACTATTATATTTTTGGTTCGAAATCCATCTCTTTTGGTTCAAAATTCTTACTATTTAATTAAGAATTTAATTATTTTGTTGAAGATTCGTCTTTTTTGGTAGAAAATTAATCTTCTGGGTTAAAAATTCATATTTCTGGTTGAAAATTCAACTATTTGGTTGAATGTTGAACTCTTTTGTGGAAAATTAATTTTTTTCGTAGATTCATCAATTTGGTTGAAAAATTAATTATTTTGTCGAAATTTCTTTTTCTTCGGTTGAAAATTAATTTTTTTAACTGAAAATTTAAGTATTCCATTTTTGGTTGAAAATTCTATTATGTAATTGAAAATTTAATTATTTTGTTGAAAATTCGTCTTTTTTGGTAAAAAATTATTCTTCTGGGTTAAAAAATTATACTTTTGGTTGAAAATTCAACTATTTGGTTGAATGTTGAACTCTTGTTGGAAATTAATGTTTTGTGAAGATTCATCGATTTAGCTGAAAATTCATCTTCTTGGTTGAAAACTTAATTATTTTGTCGAAAATTCTTTTTTTCGGTTAAAAATTATTTTATTTTTTTAACTGAAAATTTAATTATTCCATTTGTGGTTGAAAATTCGTCCTTTTGGTAGAAAATTCATCTTTTTGGTTTGAAATTCAACTATTTGGATAAAAATTCACCTATTTTCTTCGAAATGCAATATTTTTACTTGAAATTTGAGGAATTTAAAGCGTGTAAAATTGAATTTCATATAGTACCTACATTCATTTTATTCGAAAGAATTTATTCCATTTTCGTGAAAAATTTCCTTATTTCCCTTGTTTTTAGATCATTTTGGCCTGTGAAGCCTGTTATCAATACATTTGAAAAAATGTTTTTTGGCTTCTTGTAAATGGGCGTGGGGGGGGGGGGGGGAACATACAAAAGGTGTTTATTCCGAAATTTGTCTTCGCGATCACGAAAAATCACGAAGCGTTGAAGTGGTTCATCCAAAAATTTAAAAAAATTATCTTCTAACACATTTTAATATTCCTTGAATAAATAAAATTTTTTAAAACATAATACACTACAGAGACTTAGTATGCTGACATACCCATTTTTGAGCATTCAATAATTTGTTAATTTTATCAATTCGGAGTTTAAATTTTTTATCGTAATATGGTTAGAAGCTATCCAAATTCTGAATAAAATGAGCCCAGTGTGAAATTATTTGATCAATTTTTTAGGAAGTTATTGCAAAAATAGTGCAAATTGTAATGAGTAATGTTTTCCTAAATTTATAAAAAAAATCTAAGATTGTAAACATTTTTCAATTTTCGTAGGCTTATTTTAAAGGTAAATTTCTAAAAAAATCGTAGCAACTTTTCAACATAATTTTTCAGTTTTTGTTTGCACTATGCAAGAAGTTGAAGTTCGAAGGTATATTTTAAAGAATTTTTATAGAAAATTCATGATTACTTAATTCATGTACCTATAAAAAAATTAATTTTTAGGAGAATGTTTTTTAATTTTTCCATGTTTCTTGAAACAATTTGAGCTGCTTTCACTAAGTAGGAAAAATGGTTTATAATTTTTCTGACGAATTGCTGCAATTATACAGAAAGTTACCTTTCGTTTAATCTATTTAAGAGAAAAAAATGTTAACTTAGAATTTATCAAATTAACAGTTCAAACTTAACAAATTTTAGATTTGGGAAGTATAAGAAGTCTTGAAAATGAGCCTTTTTTCGAATATTCGACATTAAAAAAAACTATTGGGCTTTTATCAGTTTATAAATAATTAAATCACTAATTGGCCGGGAAAAATGAAAACTTGGGCGAAAACCGGGACATAAAATGATTTTAGGTCCATTGAAAATTACAACTTGGTAAAATATAGACTTTTTCTAATGGCCGCTAAGATCATGGAAAAAGTTACCAGTCATTTCGCGATTACTCACAAAAAATGTGCCTATTCATATTCAAATCTTATCACTTCCAGGTAAATAGTGTTTATTATCTTTGTTTTTATTCTGTTACTCTTTTCAGTAGTGAAAAAAGGTGAGGTAAAAATCGGTTTTAGCGAAATCATAAATTCGCATTTACTGAATTATTTCCAAATTATTTTAATTCAACAAAATTTTTCACATCCCAATGGGTTCATTGAGCTCCATCCAATTTATTAAAAAAATTATACTGAAAAAAATGACAGTTCCTGAAAACTGAAGACACATTTGTAATACTACATTTTCTTTAGCTCGATCGGAAAAGAGGAGAGATTCTAATGCGTCTTCGGCGTCAGTGGAAAAGAGGTTAGCAGTAGAAAAACTTCCCCCGAGTCTTCCAGAGTCTCGTCCAGCGTCTGCGAATTCAGGACCTATAATTACAACGACGAGTCTCCCGGCTACGCCAACTGCGATAGCGAATTCCGTCGGTCCCGTGAGTTATAACTTGGGACACATAGGAGCTGGTGGAAACGCTATCGCGGCAGCTGCTTCTCAGGCGATTGCAGCCACGCAACAAATGCAGCAAGGAAGACGCACCGCGAGCTTAAAAGCAAGTTACGAAGCTATCAACACCGGTGGTGTTCATGCAGCTGAATTTAGTAGAGAATTAGCCGGCGCCGCTCAAACTGCCATAGCAGCTATTCAAGAAACTACCAAGAAACATAAAAAGTAAGGAGTCGTTGAGGGATTACTAATATTAATTTATTAATACAGGGTGTCTAGCGACCTTGAAAATCTGAAATTCTCCTTGATTTTTTTAACCTTGGAAACCTGGAAATCTCCTTGAATTTGATTTTTTTATTCTTTGCTTGGAAAATATTTATTTTATTGAAATACGAAGAGTAATTTAAATCTCTTAGTCTTTTAGTATTTCTTATAATCTTTCAGTATTTTCATATTTAAAAGGTAGTAAACAATGTTAAAGTATACGTTAGTTGTGATATTCAACTTACAAATTATAAAAATTATTAGTTAAAAATGTTGGCGTTAA
This sequence comes from Andricus curvator, assembly GCA_932195095.1. Classification (NCBI taxonomy): domain Eukaryota; kingdom Metazoa; phylum Arthropoda; class Insecta; order Hymenoptera; family Cynipidae; genus Andricus; species Andricus curvator. The sequence goes on along the minus strand of CAKNYM010052949.1, from coordinate 484,225 downwards.
TTTAGTTTCAGGATTATAATTTTTAAAAAGTTGACCATTCCACTTTTGAGTGTACCCACGCCAGATTTCAAAATATTTCAAAGATTTCTAAAAAATTTTAATATTTCATGAAAAGATCTCTAAAAATTTTTAATATTTCAAAGGTTTCAAACATTTTACAAGGATTCAAATGATTTCGCAAAGGCGTTTACATCAGATTTAAAATATTTCAGAAAGATTTTAGAACATTTTACAAAGATTTCAAAGATTAGACAAGGATTCACAAGATTTCACAAAGACGTATACATCAGATTTTAACGATCTTTAAAGATTTAAAGGATTTCAAAGGTTACCAAAAATGTCCAAGATCTCACAAAGATTTGAAATATTTCACAAAGATTCAAAACATTTCACAAAAGCGTTGTACATCAGATTTCAAAGTATTAAAAGGTTTCAAAACCTTTTTCAAGATTCCAGAGAGATTTCAAAAGGTTCGAAAGATTTTAAAGATTTCAAAAATTTCAAAGGATCTCACAAAGATTTGAAATATTTCAAAATATTTCAAAGATCTCACAAAGATTTTAAAAGATTTCACAAAGATTTAATGAATTTCAAAGATAACAAAAAATTTCCAAGATCTCACAAAAATTTAAAATATTTCACAAAGGCGTTGTACAACATATTTAAAAAATTTCAAAATATTTTAAAAGATTGCAAAAGATTTCAAAGGTCTCACAAAGATTTCAAGAATTTCAAAGATAACACAAGGAATCAAAAGATTTTGAAAGAATTTCAAATATTACAAAAAATTTCCAAGATCTCACAAAGATTTAAAAGATTACAAAAAGATAGAATATATTTCACAAAGCGTTGTAAATCAAATTTTAAAGATTTCATCAGGAATCCAAAGATTTCAGAAAGATTTCAACAGAATTTTAAAGTATTTAAAATATTGCAATAAAATTTCCAAGATCTCACAAAAATTCAAAAGATTTCACAAAGATTCAAAATATTTCGCTAAGGCACTGTACATCAGATTTCAAAAATTCCAAAGATTTCAAATGATTTTTCAAGATTCCCAAATGTTTAAAAAATTTCAAAAGATCTCACAAAGATTTAAAAAAGATTTTGCAAAGGCGTTGCACATCAGATTTCAAAGATTTCAAATTATTTTTCAAGAAATTTAAAGATTACAAAAAATTTCCAATATTTCACAAAGATTTGAAAAATTTCACAAAGGCGTTGTACATCAGATTTCAAAGTTTTAAAAGGTTTCAAAAAAATTTTCAATATTTCAGAGAGATTTCAAAAGATTTTAAAGATTTCAAAAGATTTTAAAGATTTCAAAAATTTTAAAGGATCTAGCAAAGATTTGAAATATTTTAAAAGATTGCAAAAGATTTCACAACCATTTAAAGAATTTCAAAGATAACAAAAAATTTCCAAGATCTCACAAAGATTTAAAAGATTTCACAAAGATTCAAAATATTTCACAAAGGCGTTGTACAACAGATTTCAAAAATTTCAAAAGATCTCACACAGATTTCAAATATTTTAAAAGATTACAAAAGATTTCAAAGGTCTCACAAAGATTTCAATAATTTCAAAGATAAGACAAGGAATCAAAAGATTTTGAAAGAATTTAAAATATTACAAAAAATTTCCAAGATCTCACAAAGATTTAAAAGATTTCACAAAGATAGTAAATATTTTACAAAAGCGTTGTACATCAGATTTCAAAGATTACACCAGGAATCCACAGATTTCAGAAAGATTTCAAAAGAATTTTGAAGTCTTTAAAATAAAATTTCCAAGATCTCACAAAAATTTAAAAGATTTCACAAAGATTCAAAATATTTCGCTAAGGTATTGCACATCAGATTTCAAAGATTCCAAAGATTTAAAATTATTTTTCAAAATGTTTACAAAATTTCAAAAGATCTCGCAAAGATTTTGCAAAGGCGTTACACATCAGATTTCAAAGATTTCAAATTATTTTTCAAGAAATTTAAAGATTACAAAAAATTTCCAATATTTCACAAAGATTTGAAAAATTTCACAAAGGCGTTGTACATCAGATTTCAAAGTTTTAAAAGGTTTCAAAACATTTTTCAATATTTCAGAGAGATTTCAAAAGATTTTAAAGATTTCAAAAATTTCCAAGGATCTCACAAAGATTTGAAATATTTAAAAAAATTGCAAAAGATTTCACAACGATTTAAAGATAACACAAAATTTCCAAGATCTCACAAAGATTTAAAAGATTTCACAAAGATTCGAAATATTTCACAAAGGCGTTGTTCAACAGATTTCAAAAATTTCAAAAGATCTCATAAAGATTTCAAATATTTTAAAAGATTACAAAAGATTTCAAAGGTCTCACAAAGATTTTAAGAATTTCAAAGATAAGACAAGGAATCAAATGATTTTGAAAGAATTTCAAATATTACAAAAAATTTCCAAGATCTCACAAAGATTTAAAAGATTTCACAAATATAGAAGATATTTCACAAAAACGTTGTACATCAGATTTCAAAGATTACACCACGAATCCACAGATTTCAAAAGAATTTGGAAGTATTTAAAATATTGCAATAAAATTTCCAAGATCTCACAAAGATTTCAAAGATTCAAAATATTTCACTTAAGGCATTGTACATCAGATTTCAAAGATGCCAAAGATTTGAAATGATTTTTCAAGATTTCAAAATGTTTACAAAATTTCAAAAGATCTCACAAAGATTTAAAAGATTTTGCAAAGACGTTGTAAATCATATTTCAAAGATTTCAAATGATTCTTCAAGAAATTTAAAGATTACAAAAAATTTCCAATATTTCACAAAGGCGTTACATCAAAATCAAATTCAAAATTTCAAAAGATTTTTCAAGTTTTCAAAAGGTTTCTAAAATTTCAAAAAATCTCATAGAGATTTCAAATATTTTGAAAGATTAGAAAAGATTTTAAATATCTCACAAAGATTTGAAGGATTTCAAATATTACACAAGGATTCAAAAGATTTTACAAAGATTTCACGGATTTGAAAGATTTCACAAAGGTGAATCTTGAATCATTTCAATGATTTCGAACGATTTCAAAATTAATTACTCAAAATTTGTTGTTAGTGACTTTCAAGTTGTATTTTGAAGTTCAGCATCAGTTGCGGTTAAGTTACAATTTAAAAAAATATTCTCGAATTCTAAAGTAAGCATTTTTAATATTTCCAAAAAGTCAATAATTTCTATTACTGAAGTATTTAGTTAAATGCAATACTATAGAAATTGTTGGCCAACAAAAAATGCAATGACTCATTCTTTTACATGTATACCAAACGATTCTTTCAATATTTGATTTACAAAAAGGGAAACGTAGAAAAATTTGATTCATTGACCTGGAAAACCTGGGAAAAACCTTGAATTTTGTTCCTAAGAATCGTTAGACACCCTGAATAATATTATAATCTTGAAGGTAATCGCAATAATTGAGAATTTCGTGGTTCGTTTTTTTTAGGAAAGTTACAGCTACTGTTCCAAGTTCAAGTGTCATTACAGCCGCTGTTCAACAACCCGTTACACCCCCGGTTGTAACGACAGCCACTACAGTTACGGATCCGGATAATCCTGATTGGACGTATGATCCAAATGAACCAAGATATTGCATATGCAACCAGGTTTCGTATGGAGATATGGTTGCCTGTGATAATTCTGATGTAAGTTGCGAATTTCAGTTTCAGGGTTTTTATCTGTTTTGGAATTCTGGGACTGAGAGTCTCCAGATTATCTCACGTTCCTTTAACTTGGTTTCTATCGAGGGATTTGCTACTACTTTTGATTGTATACTAGATTTAGATTTTCAAAATTTCACAAAGATTTCAAAGATTGAACAAAGACGTCAATGATTTCACACAAATTTTTCAAAGATTTTAAAGGTTTCAATGAATTCACAAAGACTTCAATGCTGGGTGGCCGCAGGTCAGGGAAAACTTAGGGATTTAAAAAAAAATGGCAAAAGTCAAGGAATTTCTGTAAGAAGCATTTTGTTAAGAATAATCAGGGCTTCAGTCACTTTTTTCAATAAATTAACCTACCTGTATGGGTGAACCACTATTGATTTCAGGTCTATACCTATTACTTACTGAATTATTTTAATAGATTTTAGGGTATTTTAAAAGATTTTAAGGAATGAAGTGGTGTTTCTTTGTATGGGCTTTAGGGTCCAGTAATCAAAAAACTGTGTTTTTAATCAGACGTTTCGACTCATGTGGGAGTCCTCTTCAGTGATTTATTTCTTATCAAATGTGTAAGAAAATCCTCACATCACTAGCCCATACAAAGAAACACCACTTCATTTAATACCAGAGGGTCAATACAATTCCCCATCATGAATTTTAAGGAATTTTTAATAATTTGAGGGGATACCAAAGGATTTTGAAAAATTCAAAGGTATTTTAAAAAATTTTATGTAATTTTCATTATCTTCAAAAAGGTGCAAAGGATATCAAAAGATTTTAAAGGATTTGAAATAATTGAGGATATTTGAAAGACTTCGAGGCATTTTCAAGAGATTTATCAATTTTCAAGGAATTTCAAAAGATTTGAATGGATTTTAAAAAAATTGCATGGGGTCTAAAGAATTTCGAAAGATATAGATCGATTTTATAGGAACTATAAGGTTTTAGGATTATTAAAAATATTTCAGGAGATTTTATAAGATTTCCAAGGATTTCAGGAAGAAGTATTTTAAAGAATTTTAAAGATTTTCCGATAATTTAACAGATTCCAAGAAATTTGAAATTGATTTCAAAGGATTTTAAGGAGTTTAAGGTATTTATAAAAGTTCCAAAGAATCTTCAAGAACTTTGAAAAGATTCAAAGGGATTTCAAAAGATTTTAATCGATTTGAAATATTTTGGGTATTTAACAAAATTCCCAGGAATTTATGAAAGCTCTAAAAATTTTCAAAAGATTTAAAAGGATTTGAAATATTTTAGGGTGTTCTAAGACATTCCAAGGTATTTTCAATAGATTAGAAAAATTTCAAGGGATTTTTGAGTATTCTTATGTTTTTAAGGGATTTAAACAAAACTCGCATGCGGTTGTAAAGAATTTCCTAGAATTTCGGAAGATATGGAATGGTTTTATAGAACTGATAGTGTTTTAGAATATTTTTAAAGATTCGAAGGGATATTATCAGATTTTCGAGGACTTCAATTATTTGAATGGATTTTAAAAGCTCTCAAGAGTGAGGGATTTCGTTGGGTTTCAAAGATTTGGAGAGTTTTACAAATATTTTTTGCAATTCATTTGGAATTCACCCTAAATTCTTATTATTTTTCCTGAATTCTTTTAAATTCTCTTTAATTTTTGGTATTCTCTTGAATTCTTCTAAATTCATCCAATTCAATGGATTTTTTGCGTTTTTTTAGTTTTTGTTTAATTAATCTTGAAGTCTTTTAAATTCGCCTTGCATTCTTGGACATTTTATAAAATTATTTTTGAATTTCCTTGAATTTTTCTAAACTCATTTCGAACTTATTGAAATTAATGAATTTTTCCATATTTTTGAATTGTTTTAAATTCGCTTCATTTTTTTAAGTTCTTGAATTTTTATAAATTTCATCGAATTTTTATTATTTTCCTTAGATTCTTCTAAATTGTCTCCCAATTTAACTGAAATCAATGAAATTTTTTAACTTTTCCCAATTCATTTGAATGCAACTTAAATTTTTTTGAAGTTTCATGAAATCTTTTAAATTCAAAAGTCACATTAACAATGCACATTAGTCAGGGAAAATAAAAAATTAGCCACGGAAAATCAGGGAAAAGACAGGGAATTTTTAAAATTAAGTTTTTCTGATTTCAAGAGTGATCCACCCCTCGGTTTCTACTTTATTTTTGTAAAAAAATTGTAATTGAATAGTTAAAATCTTTTAAGTTTTACATAAAATACTTTCAAGTTAAACAATTTAAAAATTTTTAATTATGTGTGTCTAATTCTAAAAGTTTTAGCTTTTGAAATCTCAAAATCTGAAATTGTAGACTTTTGAAAGCTCTAATTTTATGTGTAGCTTTTAAGATTACTAATTTTTCATTTTGCAATTCGGAACGTTACACATTTGAAAATGTACAGTTTTTAATTCTCATTTTCAATTAAAAATTGTACAATATTGAAGGATTTTGAAATCGATATTGTACAATTCTAAACACCTGAAGTAAAAATTATTCAATTTTTAATGTTTCAAGTTTGTAAATGTTCAATTTGATACATTACAAATTTGAAAAGTTTCAGTTTTGAATGCTTAGTACTAAATTGCTTTAATTTTGAAAGAGAAATAAAAATGGTAACTGATTCTCATATGGAGATTGTCTAATTTTTCAGGACTCGAATTCTAGTTTAATTAATTTTGAAGGCTCATGGTTTTAAAATTCTACAATTTGAAAGGTTTTTTTTCTGTAAAATATAGTGTTTAATTATAAAGTCTTTTTAGAATTATGTAAACATAATAAAATTAGTAGGCTTCTATGTTGTAATAATTGTAAATTCAGGAGAAATTTGAATGCGTTAATTGGCAATTGAGGCTTGGATACTTCAAAAAAAAATTCACCTTCCGAATATGAACATGAGAAATAATATTAATAGAAACGAATCGATATTCACTGCTTCTTGTGAGAAATCAAAGCAGAAGTTGAAGTTGTTTGTCAAAAAGGGACCTAAGTAATGACCTAAGAAGTGTACATCAACCTAAGTAATGTTTTAGTCAAAATGAAACTAAGTACGCACAAAAGGTCTAATTACATGTCCTCTACTAAATTCTGTAATAAAATGTATATTAATAGTATCTAAATTATCTTAAAATTGATACAAAAGTATGGTGATTGTCGAAAAGGGATCTAATTCAATTTTAAAATGTCCCCTGGTATCGTAGGTGGCCGCAGGTCAGGAAAATCTGGAAACCAGGGAAAAGTCATGAATTTTGTTAGTTAGGGAAAGTTTGGGAAAAGTCAGGGGATTTGAAAAAAATGGCAAAAGTCAGGGCATTTCTGTAAGAAGCACTTTATTGTCAAGAATAATCAGGGCTGCCACACAGTCCATTTTCTTCTCAGACAGGGTGTCTACCCTACCTGGAAAACCTGGAATTGTCAGGGAATTTTAATATACCTGGAAAAACCTGGAAATGTCAGGGATTTTTTTTTAAAGTCAGGGAATTTTTTTTTAATTGCAATATTAAATTGAATAACAATGATTCTTTATTTGTAAAAGTAGCTTTATATTACTGTATCGAACTATTTTATTGAAAAATCTTTTTTTTTTTGTTTGAAATCAATTTTTTAAACTGAAAATTTAACTATTCTGTTTTTGGTTGAAAATTGGTCGGTTTTAGTTGAAAATTCGTGCAGTTTGTTGAAAATTCGTTCTTTTCTGGTTGAAATATCAACTACTACATTTTTCGTTCCGAATTCATCTTTTCTGAATGAAGATTTAATTACTTGGCTGAGAGTTACTCTTTTGTTAAAAATTAGTTTTTTATTTGGCTGAAAATTAATTTTTTTACTGAAAATTGAACTATTCTTGTTGCCACTTTAACTATGTTGTTGAAAATTTGTTTTTTTTTCTGTTGAAAATTATTTTTTTTACTGAAAATGTAACTATTCAATATTTGGTTGAAAAATTATCTTTTTTAGTTGAAAATGTTGACTTTTTTGGTGGAAATTAATCTTCTGAATTGAAAATTAATCTTTTTGTGTGAAATTTAATGATTCTAGTTAAAGACTCATCATTTTAGTTGAAAATGCATGTTTTTAGTTTCAAATTCAACTATTCCAGTTGAAAATTGATCACTTTGTTTGAAAATGTTTTTTTCTACCGTGAAATACAACTATTCCAATTGAAAATTATATCCTTTCAGTTGAAAATTCATCTCTTTGGTTAAACGTTAATTTTTAACTGAAAATTTAAATATTCAATTCTTGGTTGAAAATTTATCTTTTCAATTGAAAATTCATATATTTTATTAAAAACTCGTGTTCTTTAGTAAAAATAAATCTTCTTGGTTGAAAATTCATCTTTTTGGTGTAAAAATTAACTATTCCAGTTAAAGTATGATCATTTCAGTTGAAAATTCATGTATTTTTTTGAAAAATCGTCTTTGTGGTAGAAAATTCATCTTCTTGGTTGAAAATTTAAGTATTCCAGCTAAATATTCATAATTTTAGTTGAAAATTCATGTTTTTGCATGAAAATAAAACTGCTTGGTTGGAAGTTAAATTAAATTTGGTTTAAAAATAAATCTTGTTTTTTTTTTTCGTGGAAAATTAATTTGTTTGACTGAAAATTTAACTGTTCCATTTTTGGTTGAAAACTTATATTTTTTAGTTCAAAATTCAGCTATTTGTTTGAAAATTGATTTTTTTTTTGTTGAAAATTCAACCATTTGGTGAAAAAATCATCTATCTTTTTGAAAATCCAAATTTTTACTTGAAAAGTTACGAATTTTGATTCGAAAGTTTGAATTATTATTCAAGTTCATGGACTTTAAGAGATAAATTCAAAAAATGATTAGTTATGTTTTTAGTATTATTTAATTATTTAATTAATTGACCGTGCTAAAATATTTAAGAATATCTTGTAATATTAATTGAATTCCTAGAAACTGAAAAAAAACATTATTTATAATAAACTCGCGAAACTGTATACATATTCCGAGTTGATTTTTTTAAAATATGCGAAATATTCGAATGGCTCCATGCTATGAAAAATTATACCTGGAAAAAACTTGAGATACCTGGAATTGTCAGGGAATTTTTCTCCAGGATTTGAGTAGACACCCTGTCAGATCACTTTTTAGTCACTTTTATTTATTTTAAAATTCAAAGGAATTTTTAAGAGCTTTGAAACATTTCAATGGACATCCAAAGATTTTAAAGATCTTAGAGTATTATTAATCGATTTAAATAATTTTAAGAGATTTGAAATGATGTTTAAGATTTTAGGATATTTTAATAAAAATAAAGGAATTTTTAAAAAAGTTAGGTATTTTTAAAGATTTGAATGACTTTTTAATATATTAATAGAGAAAAATGTAATAGATTAATAGAGTTTTAGCAAGTTTCAAGGAATTTGAAATATTTTGGGGTATTTTAAAAGATTCCAAGGAATTTTAAATGGATTTCAATAATTTGAAGTGATTCCAAAAGATTTGAAATATTTTAGGGTAATTTTAAAACTTCCAAGGAATTTTCAAGAGCTTTAGAAAGTTTCCGGAGTTTCAAAGGATTTGAAACATTTTAGAGTATTTTTCAAGATTCGAGGAATTTTTAATAGATTTCAATAATTTGAAGGGATTCCAAAGGATTTAAAAAATGTCATGGTATTTTTGAAAATTCCAAGAAATTTCCAAGAGCCTTAAAAAGTTTCAAGGGATTTTAAAAGATTTTAAATATTTTACGGTATTTAAAAAGGTTTCCATAAATTTTTAATAGATTTCAATAATTTGAAGTGATGCCAAAATACTAAAAAAGTTTTAGGGTATTTTTAAAACTTCCAAGGAATTTCCAAGAGCTTTAGAAAGTTTCTAGGGTTTCAAAAGATTTCAAGGGATTTAAAATATTTTAGGGTATTTTAAAATATTTCAAGGCATTTTCAAGAGATTAAAAAATTTTCAAAGAATTTACAAGCATTTTAATGATTTTAGGCGATTAAATAATTTTCCATGGGGTTTTAAAGAATGTCCGATAATTTTGGACGATATGGAAAGATTTTATAGAACCTATAAGGTTTTAGGATATTTAAAAAAAAACAACGGATTTTATCAGATTTTCGAGGATTTCAAGTATTTTACTGGGGTTTAAAAGCTCTAAAGGTATTTTAATAAATTTTTCCGGGTTTCAAAAGATTTCAAGAGATTTCAAAAGATTAAAAATATTTTAGGATGTTTTCAAAGATTCTAAGGTATTTTAATAAATTTGCCAGGATTTCAGGAAATATCGTCCGATTTCATGTAATTTCACGGGATTTTATAATATGTTTTAGTGGATTTCAAAGAATTTATGCACAAGAATTGAGGGATTTCAAGAATTTTCGAATATTTCTAGGTATTTCCAAAGATTTTGAAGAATTTGAAAGATTTTAGGATATTTTAGTAGATTCAAAAGAATTTAAATTGATTTCAATAAGTTGAAGGGACTTCAAGGAATTAAACAAAATTGAGAGTTTTTTTTAAGTTCAAACAAAATTGTAAGAGCTCTAAAAAATTTCAAGGGAGTTCAAAACATTTTAATTTAATTTTAAATGTCTTAAAGTTTTTTAAATAGATTTCAGTAATTTAAAGAAATTCCAAAGCATTTTAAAGATTTGAGGACATGTTTAAAAATTCCAAGGAATTTTAAAAAGTTTGAAAGGATTTCAAAGGATTTGAAATATTTTCGGGTATCTTGAAAGTTTTTAAGACATTTTCACGGCATTTAAAAAATTCCAAGGGATTTCCAAGGATTTTAAAGGATTAAAAAAAAATGTTCATGCGGTTTCAAGGAATTTCGAAAGATAAGATAAAATTTTCCAGGATTTCAGGAAACATCAGATTTCATAGAATTTTACGGAATTTTATAATGTTTTCATGGATTTCAAAGAATTTTTTTCACTCTGAATTCTTTGGAATTCTGTTGGATTTTTTGATTTCACTCAATTATACTTAATGCAATGGATTTAAAAAAAATTAGTTTTTGTTTAATTCATCTTGAAGTCTTAGGAATTTCAACAAATTCTTTTCAAATCCCTTGAATTTTTCTAATCTCACTTCAAACTTATTGAATTTAATGATTTATTTCATATTTTTTAATTGTTTTTAATTCACTTGAATTCATTTAATTCATCTTGAATTTTTAGGTTTCTTAATTCGTTTAAATTCATTCCAATTTTACTGAAATCAATGGAAATTTTCACATTTTTTCCAGTTCATTTGAATTCTTTCGAATTTAACTTAAATTGTTTTGAAGTCTTATAAATGTATCCTAAATTCGTTAAAATGCACCTGTAATTTTTATAAAGTTAAAGTTAAACGAATTCTTTTGAATTCTTTAGGATTCTTTGAAATTCAAAAGAACATTAGTCGCCTCATTAATGCACATTTAGTCACTTTTATTCTCTTTTTGGGTTAGAATGTAGTCTAATTTCTAAGAGATTTTACATCTACTAAAAGTGTTACAAGATTAGAATTTTGGTCTTAAACATTAATTGCAAGGGAAAATAAAAAATTAGTCAGGGAATAATCAGGGGATTTTGAAAATGATGTTTTTCGGCCAAATAACGTGAAAACAAACAAACTTTTTTGATAATTCCCACTCCGAAAAGAGGTAAAATAAGGTTAAACAGTTATTTATTATTCTAATTTTTCTATATTATAGTTTTTGAATCAATATTCCTAAGTAAAAATACTGTAGAGAGAAATGATTAAGAAATAATGACAATCAGGAAACTGTTTTTAATTTCTCCGAAAGTCAAATAAAAAATGCGTCATGGAAAAGAGATCTTAGCATAAAAGTTATTTAGATTCCTTTTCCTCTATACATTTTTTTTGGTCGCATTTAAACGCAAATCAACTTCATATTTATGTGAATTAACTTTTTTTTTATTATTCTCGAAATCGATATTTTAATGGCTAGGCCCCTTTTTGACAAACGGCTTCAGTTATAAAATATTGCAATAAAATAAAATATATTGATGAAATTTTTTTCAATTTCAGTGTCCCTTCGAGTGGTTCCATTACCCTTGTGTAGGAATAACCGCTCCACCGAAAGGAAAATGGTACTGCCCACAGTGTACCTCTTCAATGAAGAGACGGGGCGGTCGAAAGAACTGATGTCGATCCACTTGATCGAGAGATTTCTACTACCTCTTAGGATTGTCTATTGAGCATCAATTTAGTTAGGAAACCGTTGATTCCGATTTTATATTCCTTTTTAAACGCGTTTATAATTTAAGACGTGGCGTTAAATCTACTTAGCCACTGTTTTGAACTACGAATTCTCAGTTTGAGACTAAGAATGAATTTTAGGTGAGATCTTCAATTTGCCATTGATTTTCTTTTTTACCAAATTTTAGTCGATAATGCATTTCTCAATGCGATGCGAAAAAGGAAACTTCGTAAAGCGTAATAATGCTTATTAGCTGAAGAATACAAAGTGAGATTGCAATAAGTGATGTCTATAAACTTCAATTTTGAATATCAGCAAAAGTGATGTTGATAGCTAGGTTTTCAGGGTTGTGTCAAAGTGAAGACGTGTGGAAAAGCACTTTTTTCTACAATAAAACGCTTTTCTGAAAAAGCGATTTTCGTTTTAGATTTCAAGTTGTCACTTTTCCAAGTGTGCATCGTTTGAACATTAAGCGATTTGTCCGCTTGTTATTTCGTCTTACAGTGACAAGACTGTACTCTTGTTAGTTATATGTATTTGTGAAAAAGAAAGGAAAACGGGAAACGAAACATGAAGGAAAGATTGTCAAGTTATCAAGTTTTAGGACATGTAGTCATTCCGATTGTGTAATAAAGTCAACGATGCAGAGTTACTTAATTACGAAAATGTGTTTTTATCTATTAATTCAACCGGTCCTCTTTTAAATTCAACGTTACTTTTTTGTTTCTTTTTTAAAACTGACAATATTAGTCTAGAGGTTATTTATATTTCAATTTCTATAATTTTATTTGCTTAGTTTTTAGTGTTTTACAAATCTGAGAAAGATGAAGTCCTGCCTGTGCGAACCGTTGAAAAGATCGGAAGTAGAAAATAATTACAGAAGCTCTTATAATCGGTCTTACGAGTACAAAAATGTTGTCGATAATCCAACTACCCACATACGTATTAAACAAGAAGCTAGAAAAGATCTTAGAACTCCAGTTATGAGGGGAAAAATTTATCAACTTACAATGAAACTTTTGGATCTAAAAACCAGGATTTTAGAAATGATTCTGATTACGATCCACGTTCTTCAGTGAATTCAAGGCCTAATTTGCAAAGATTACACGAAGAGAATATGAGAAATCCTACAAAGCCTCACAAATTTGGTTTAACAACTACAGGTTCAATTATTTTAGAAACGTGCAATTTTACCGGTAGCTGAAATCAGGGTAGCCGCTAGACCGGGAATTTTTTGAGACCGGGAAAAACCGCGAAATGACAGTGAATTTATTGTTTGACAGGCAATTTTACAAATTTTTAGAAGGAAAATCTATCTAATCACTTCAAATATTACAAATTTCGTATCGCATGATATAATGCAATTTAAAATAAGTTATATTTCCACTCTGTTTTTTTAAGTTCATTTGTTAATTTAGAAGAAAACTTAAACGATTAAAAAACTTTGAACTGTATTGAACTGTATTTCCAGCATTAAAAATTGAACAATAATTAATTTTATAAAATTGTTCTGAATCTGTTCAAAATTGAACAATTTACCAATTTTAATGTTAAATGTCGAATAGTTCCGATAGTTACATTTTCAACCAAAGATATGAATTTTCCACTAAAATTATGAATCTTCAACAACAACAAAAATGAATTTTTAACAAAGTAGTTCAACTTTGAATTCTGAATAAACAATGTAATAGTTAATATTTCAATTAAAACTGATTTTAATTTTAAATCAAAAGCAGTCGAATTTGGAAAAAAAATAAAATTTCAACAAAATAGTTGAATCCTCAACCAAAAAAGATTAATTTGTAACCAAACAGTTGTATTTTAACAACAAAAAATCAATTTCTACCAAAAAAGATAAATCTGCAAACCAAAAAAAAAAATCAACTAAATACATACATGAATTTTCAACAAAATAAAATTTCAACCAAATAGTTTAATTTTCGACCAAATAAATGAATTTCCAACCAAAAAAAAAGAATAGTTTTGAAAGAAACAGTTGGATTTTTAATTTAAAAAAATTAAATTTCTGCCAAAACAGATGAATTTTCAAACCAAAAAAAGTACATTTCAACCAAATACATAAATTTTCAACTAAGAAAGATCAATTTTCAATCGAAAATGGAAGTTAATTCTTCAATTAAGAAAATTAATTTCTAACCTAGAAAAAAATTAATTTCTAATAAAATAAATGAATCTCTAATGCAATAGTTTAATTTTCATCGAAAAAAGATCAATTTTTAAACAAACTTGGAATAATTAAATTTTCAATTAAAAAAAAGAATGTTCAATAAAATAGTTAAATTTTCACCAAACAGATCAACTTTTTATCTGATGCGATGAATCTTCGACCAAAAGAATGCATTTTAAATCAAGTAGCTCAACTTTAAACTAAGTAGTTGAATTTTCAACCAAAAAAGATTTTAATAAATAAAAAAAAAAACAGTTGAATTTTATCAAAACGACGAATTTTCAACAAAACGGTTGAATCCTCAACCTAAAAAATAAATTTTCAACCAAACAGTTGCATTTTCAACTAAAGAAGATCAAATTTTAACCAAAAATGGAATAGTTGAATTTTCAGTTGAAAAATTGTATTTTCAACCAAAATAACGAACTTTTAACAAAATAGTTAAATTTTCAACCAAAGAGATCCATTTTAAAACCAAAGAAAAAAAATTTCAATCAAATATATAAATCTTCAACGGAAAAGTTGAATTTTTAACCAAAAAAGATCAGTTATCAACCGAAAATGGCATAGTTAATGTTTTAGTTATAAAAAAAAATTAATTAATTTCCAACCCAGAAAAAATGAATTTTCAAAAAAATAAATCAATTTCCAAACAATTAGTTTAATTTTCACCTAAAAAGGTCCATTTTTAACCAGAAATAGAATAGTTAAATTTTCAGTTAATATTAATTAAAAAAAAAAGAGTTTTTAACAAAATAGTTAAAGTTTCAACTAAAGTAATGAATCCTAAAAAAATAACCCTATTTAACCAAACAGTTGCATTTTGAATAAAAAAATTAAATTTGTACCAAAACAGATGAATTTTCAAAACAAAAAAAAAAGTAATTTCAATCAAATACATACATTTTCAAGGAAATAGTTGCAGTTTCAACTAAGAAAGATGAATTTTCAACCGAAAATGAATTTTCAATACAATAAATGAATTTCCAACCAAATAGTTTAATTTTCAACAAAAAATATCAAGTTTCAACCAAAATAGGAATAATTAAATTTTCAGTTAAAAAAATTAATTTTCAATCAGAAAAAACGAATTTTCAATAAAATAGTTAAATTTTCAACCAAAGAGATCAATTTTCAACTAAAGTGATGAATCTTCAACCAAAAGAATGAATAATTGAATATTTAAGAAAGTAGTTGAACTTTCAACTAAGTAGTTGAATTTTCAATATAAAATTTTTTAATTTAATAGAAAACAGTTGAATTCTACCAAAATAATGAATTTTCAATCAATTTTTATTCAAAAATGAAATAGTTAAATTTTCAGTTAAAAAAAATTATTTTCAACCAAAGAAACGATTTTTCAACAAAATAGTTAAATTTTCAAAGAGATCTATTTTTACCTAAAGTGATGAATCCTCAACTAAAAAAGAATAGTTTTTAACCAGTTACATTTTTTATTTAAAGAAAATTAAATTTCGATCACAACAGATGCCTTTTTAAAAAAAAATCAATTTTAACCAATACTATCCACCTAGAAACACTAACCAAATCGGGTAGTGTCACGCCTACCCTGAAAGGGAAATGGCTTAATGGTATACTTACATAAATTTTCAATGAAATAATTAAAATTTTCAATAAAAAAAGAAGAATTTTCAACCGAAAATGGAATAGTTAATTTTTTAGTTAAAACAAATTAATTTTCAATGAAGTAAATGAATTTCCAAGC
The DNA here is from genome assembly GCA_932195095.1 of Andricus curvator. Classification (NCBI taxonomy): domain Eukaryota; kingdom Metazoa; phylum Arthropoda; class Insecta; order Hymenoptera; family Cynipidae; genus Andricus; species Andricus curvator. The sequence continues at coordinate 468,425 of CAKNYM010052949.1, read as the reverse complement.
AAATAATTTAATTTTCAACAAAAGAAGATCAATTTTTGACCAAATATGGAATAGTTAAATTTTCAGTTAAAATTAATTTTCAACTAAAAAAACGAATTTTCAAGAAAATAGTTAAACATTCAACCAAAGAGATCAATTTTCAACTAAAGTGATGCATCTTCAACTAAAAGAATGAATTTTTAAGAAAATAGTTTCAACTTCCAACTAATTAGTTGAATTTTCAACCAAAAAAGATCAAATTTCTACCAAAGGAGATGGATTTTCAGAGATGACTGAAAAACCCCGAAAAATAAAATTCCCTTCAAAATGGATGAAAAAGAAAATATTCGAAATATAATGTTCCCGAAATTTATTACCGAATTGGAAAATTCCCGATAATTTAAAATTCCTGAAATACAATTTCCGACATTATAAAATGTCCGACACTGGAAAATTGTTGACCATAGGGAAATTCGCGAATCATCAAATTCTCGAATCCAAACAATTTAAAAACTGTTAACTAATAACATAATAAACAACATATTTTTACTTGATGAACATATTTTTTATTTTATTTATTAATTTATTATTTATTTATTATTAAAACAATTTTTCAATTGTTTAGATTCGGAAATTTTATAGTTTCGGATATTTTATGATGTCGGCAATTTTATTTTTCACGATTGTTCAGTCGTTCTGCTAAATTTAGACTTTGAACGTTAGAATTTTAATGTTCCATTAAAAGAAAAATTTATTTATAAGTGAAAGGGTTGCATTTTTATGCACAAATAAAAATGAACAATTTTAAATTCCATACAGCTTAAAAGTAATTTAACTTCGATTTAAACAAATTGTACAATTTTTAATGTTTCTAACTTTAAATTGCTTAAAATAATATAATTTTGAACACTTAGAAATTTATTGATTCATTCTTCAAATTAGAGCAATGAAAATATAACCGTGGATTTATAATTTTTAAACATAAATCTTTAAACTTTTCGACATAGAAAAGTTTAAAATGGGAAATTCTGCAGTTTAACGGCACTTAATTTAAAATTGTTCACTTAAAAAGTTCTAAAAGCTTCCATTTTATATGTGTAAATTATTCAACGTTTGAATTACAAATTTCGGAATTCGAAATTTTTTAAGCTTCAATTATAAAAGTTTAACATTCAAGAGTATCATTTTGAGTGCTTCAATTTGCAGTTCAGTTTTGATTACTTCAAATGAATTATTTTTGGCAACCGCGAAATGATCGAAAATTTTTTCCTGATTTAAAACGGCCACCATGTGAAATATTAATAATAAATTTATTCGATTAGGTGTGACTTATAAGAGGCTGAAACCGATATCAACTCCTCAAACTTTCTCTCATCATCCTCCAGCAGAAAAATATACTTGTCCGATTCAGATTCTGGGGAAAGATGAATTTCCTTCGATTCCGTTAAATGAAAATAGTTCTTACAAACTATTAGACAATTACGTGAGCACAACTCATCTGACTCATGTAGACTTTTCCGAAAAGCAAAGAAATGGAGTCGCTAAAAAGGATGTCATTACTTTTGCTGATGCTGCAGGAATACCTAAAATTCGAGGATCTCGAATCGAAAAACATTTCGGCCCTTATTTTCTAAGAGACGCCAAGACTTTAAACAGGCAGTTACCGAAGCAGTTTTGTCAAGTTCCATACTCTGGAACGTGACGTTTAGGCGCCAGGACGTTTAGACCGTGGACGTTTAGGCGCTGGAAGTTTAGGCGCCGAGCGGTTTAATCACAGTAAACCCTGAGTTACCTTTTTTGTATTTTTTTGTAGATTGTTATATTTTATTGTAGTTTTAATTTTCTACAAGAATTTACAACTAGAAGAATCTACAGGAAATTATAGGTCTTGCAGCAAAAAGTTGATCTTTTTCGACCTAAGATGACAGATATTTAGAATATTGCAATGAGATAATTTTAAATTAGGATGTGTACATGATCTCTATTACAAAAAAGCTTCTATGTTTAATCTTTAAAGGAATGGTAGAATATTAAAAGACAATAATGAATAATCGTTATTGAAAAAATAAAAAACCTTACGTTTGAAATTTTCTGTCAAATATATAGCGACCGATTGGACACCATATATGTTATTGCGATGTTATCAATATTTGTCGTCCCAGGTCGAAAAAGTACAACTTTTTGACTGCTAATAAAAATTGAACAATTTGGAAAGAATTGATCACGGTCATTGAAATTAAAACATTCGAACTCTTGAAAATACAAATTTTTTCATTTGAAGTTAAAAACTGAACCGCAAATCAAAACACTGAAAGTGTAATACTTTTTGATCTTAAACTTTTGAAATTGAAGCTTTAAAAAATGTTAATTCAAATGACTAATAACTTTAGCGTATAAAATGAAAGCTTTTCAAACTTTTCAATTGAAATTTTTTTAATTAAAAGCAGTTAAACTGCAAAATTTTAATATTGAAAATTTATAAATTTTTCGAATCATGATTCGAAAAATGTATTTTTTTAATAACGATTATTCATTATAGTCTTTTAATTTCCAAATTTTGATATCTCAGGTTTTACCGTGATTAAACCGCTCGGCGCCTAAACGTCCCGCGCCTAAACGTCCCGCGCCTAAACGGCGGCGTCCAAACGGCGACGTCCAAACGGCGGCGCCTAAACGTCACGTACCCTTGTACGGAACAATCTCATCTGGGCACTGGATGGCCTCTTAAAGCTGTTATTGATACGGGACGAGTTCAGAGTACATTTTAATTACAGATATGGGGAATAAAGTAATTTACAAGTTTTTTGAGTGTAATTTTTTATGAGGAATGGTGTAGTCCTAAAAGAAAAAGTGGCCTGGCGGTACTTAAAATAAATTTCGTTACCAGTTTGAGGGGTGGGTGGGGGCTAAAAACTATAAGGTTGGTAACAAAGGGAGGGGGGTTATAAGTGAAAATAACGTTACGAACTTAGATAGCATTTAGAATTTTTTTATGAAAAGTTTACTATTATATTTTTCGTTCGGAATTCATCTCGTTTGGCTAAAAATTCTATTATTTGGTTGAAAATTTAATTATTTTGTTGAAAATACAACTATATTATTACAGTCATCTTTTTAATACAAAATTCAACTACTTTGTTAAAAATTGATTTTTTAAATTGAAGGTTCATTTCCGGTTAAAAATTTAACTATTCTTATGAAAATTCGTTTCATGTTTCGTTGAAAATAATTTGTTTAATTGATAATTAAACTATTCCATTTTTGCTTAAAAATTTATCTAGTTCAGTTAAAAATTTTACTACTTGGTTAAATTTTTTTTTTTTAGTTGAAAGTTCAACTTTTTGGATGAAAACTCATGTACTTGTTGAAAATGTATGTTTTTCAGTAGAAATTCAATCTTCTTGGTTGAAAATGTATCCTTTTTGGTTAAAAATACAATTGTTTGGTTGAAATATCAGCTGTTACATGCTTCGTTGAGAATTAATCTTTTTTGGTTGAAAAGTCGATTATTTGACTTAAAGTTGAACTGCTTTGTAATAAAATTAATTTTTTTACTAAGGATTCATAATTATAGTTAAAAATACAACTATTTGCTTTTAAATGAACTTTTTGTTAAAAATTCTACTATCTCGTAGACAATTCGTCTTTTTGTCTTGAAAATTCAACACTTTATTAGAAAATTGAACTATTTGGTTGAAAGTTAAACTTTATGGTTGAAAATCATATTTTTGTGTGGAAAATTCAACTTTTTTTGAAGATAATTGGTCTTTTTGGCTTTAAAATTAATTAATTTGGTTGAAAATTCATGGATTTTGTTGAAAATTCGTCATTTTTGGTAGAATTAATCTTCCTTGTCAAAAATTCATCTTTCTGGCTGAAAATTTAACAATTTTGTTGAAAATTCGTTTTCTTTTATTCAAAGTTATTTTTTTTCAAAGTTTTTATTTGAAAATTCAACTATTCCATTTTTGGTTGAAACTTTATCCTGTATATTGTATGAGTTAAAAATTCAACTATTTGGTAAAAAATTCATGTACTATGTTGAAAAGTCGTCTTTTTGGGTAGAAAATTAATCTTAATTGTCGAAAATTCAACTGTTTGGTAGAAAATTAATATATTTTGTTAAAAAGTCGTGTTTTTGGGTAGAAAATTATTCTTGTTTGTTGAAAGTTCAACTTATTAGTTGAGAATTCAAATATCTTGTTAAAAATCCATATTTCTTGATTGAAAATTATCTCTTTTTTTTAATTCATCTTTTCCGATTTAAAAGTCCAAATGTTTTCTAAAAAATTCAACTGTTTAGATTAAAAACTTTACTCTTTTGTTGCAAATTCATCTTTCATGGTAGAAAAATCATCTTTATTGGTTGAAAATGAACTTTTTTTATAAAAAGTAAACTATCTTTTAAAAAAATTCGTCTTTTTGTCTTGAAAATTCAAATATTTGGTTGAATTTTAATCTTTTTTGTTTGAAAATTCGGCCATTTGATTGAAAATTCTTCTTTGTATGCTGAAAATTCAACTATTTGCTTAGAAATTCAACTATTTTGTTAAAAATCTAATTATTTTTAGGAAAATTAACTATTTTGTTGAAGTCATCATTTTTGGTCGAAAATTCAACTATGATGTTGAAAATTCATCCTTTTGGATTGAAAATTCATCTTTAATGGTAGAAAAGTCATTTTTCTTGTTTGAAAATTTATCTTTCTTGGTGGAAATGTAAATTTTTAGTTAAAAATTCAACTGTCTTCTAAATAATTCGTCTTTTTTCTTGAACATTTTACTATTTAGTTAAATCTTTAGCTATTTTTTTTTTGAAAACTCATCTCTTTTACTGAATTACATTTTTCTTTGAGAATTAATCAGTTTGTTGAAAATTTAACTATATGGTTGAAAATCCAACTATTTTTAGTTGGAGCCTAATTTTTTTTTAATCAAAATTTGACCATTTGGTTGAAAATCCATTTTTGTAGGTTGATAATTCAACTATTTGGTTAAAAGTTAAACGATTGTGTTGAAAATTTGTCTCTTTTGATTTAAAGTTTAACATTTTGGTTCTTAATGCAATTTGTTGATTAATTTTTTTTTTATAAAAATGCAACTATTTGGTTGAAAATATAACCGTGTTTGATTGAAGATTAATCTTTTTTATTTGAAAATTCGAGAATTTGGTTGGAAATTTATCTTTGTAGGTAGAAAATTCAAGTATTTTGTTAAAAATTGAACTATTTTGTTTAAAATTTAATTAATATGTTGAAAACTCTGGTTCAAGTTTATTTAGTTCGTCATTGAATCTTCAATTCAGTCCAGCAATTTTCTAAATCTGCATGAAATATTTTTTTAACTTTTAAATTTAAATTGTACACATTTGTATGTAAAAATGTCCAGACACTTTTGTTTACTTTTCCTAAATTTGGCCAATTATTACGGTAATTTAACAAGAATTTTTTGTTTCACTTTTCTTGATATTTCGATCCGTTTATTTTAACTTTTTCATATTTAGTCCAATGTACATACATAAAAATGTTTTCACAATTTCATTTTTCAAATTCAAGGTAGAGAATTAGTAATTGAAAATAAAATGCTGCAAGAGGAAGAATTTTAGTTTAAAATCCTCACAATTCAATTGTTTGAAATTTAAATAATTTTTGAGATGTTCGAAATGGATATATTAGAAATTGAATTCACAATTAAACAACCGAAAATTGTACAATTCAAAATGAGATCGACCAAGAAGATAAAATCATGAAAAATTGTAGAATTTCCATTTTGAATCAAATATAGTTAAAAAATTTGGAATTGAGTTAAAAATGGAATAATTTTAGATCGAAACATTGTAAATTGTTTTGTTTCAAATTTAAATCGTTTAACATTGTTCGATTTCAAATTTAAAGCCATAATCATTCAACAATTTTCAATTCAATTCCATTTTTTTGGGTTAAAAATTACTTCAATAAACAAACAATTATAAGAATTGAAAATCAAACATGAATTTGAAAGTTTCCATGTAGACTAAGATTCTCGCTGAAATTCTTCAATTTTTGAGATTTACAGCTTAAAATGTAAAGATTTTCAAATAACGCGAATAAAATAATCTATGGATGAGTGTACTATTTTTTGCTACTAATATTTAAATTTATTCTCAAAAAATGGGAGATAAAGACTGATTGAAAAAACGGATACAACACAAAATAAATAAATTGTTCTAATGAAAAGTATTTTCACATAATATAAAAAAAGATTTTACATTTCAACTTCCATAGGAATTTGGCATCATCAGTGGATTATGTGACTTTGGTCTTAATCTGAGTTGGCCAGTAGCGAACAAACGTTGTCTGACATTAGGTAAAATTTCTACGGAATTATTAGTAACTTGGTTCATCAAGTTCGTGATACGTGAATCTTTTTGTCGCATCATGCCTTCCAAATATCCGATCTTATGGTTCAGAGTCGTAATTATGTCCTCTTTTTCATGTATTTCTTGAATTAATTGCTCATAAGCCCATCGCGTCACTGATTCGGTAATTTGCGCATTTATATATCCAGTTGGTCGTGCTAAAATATTGAAAGATATTTAAGAAAATTAAAAAATATTTTTTTCTAAAGGCCTTAGTTTAAACAGGGTGGCCTCAGGGCAAATCTGAAAATCAGGGAAATGTCAAGGAATTTTGTTGGTCCGGGAAAGTCATCAATTTTTTTTGCAAAAGTCAGAAAATGTTTGTATGAAGCATTTTAAGTGACTGTCAAGAATAATCAGGGCTTTATTCACAATTTTAAAGATTTTAGAATATTTTTAAACATTCCAAGGAATTTTCAAGAGCTTTAAAAGTTTTAAAGAATTTCAAAGGATTTTAAACACTTTCGGGTATTTTAAAAGATTCTAAATGATTTGAAAGATTTTAGGATATTTTTAAAAATTCAAAGGAATTTTCAGGAGCTTTAAAAAGTTT
>CAKNYM010052949.1:442415-460995 GCA_932195095.1 Andricus curvator | reverse complement strand
AAGTTTTCGAGGAATTTTTAATAGATTTCAATAATTTGAAGGGATTCTAAACGAATGTAAAAAAATTAGGATACTTTCTTTTTTAATTCCCAGGAATTTTAAAGAGCTTTAAGTAGTTTCAAGGGATTTCAAAAGACTTCAAAGGATTTGAATGCTTTTATGGTATTTTTAAAGATTCCAAGGCATTTTCAAGGGATTTCAAAATTTTCAAGGAATTTCCAAGAATTTAAATGATTTTAAAGGATGTAAAAAAATTTTCATTAAGTGTTAACAAATTTCCTAGAATTTTGCAAGATATGAAACGATATCAGATCTCATGTAATTTCAAGGGATCTTATTATATTTCAATGGTTCTTAAAGAATTTATTCAAGGTAATATCAAAGATTTTAAGGATTTTTAAAGATTTAAAAAGATTCCAAGAAATTGTCGGGGACTTAAAACCATTTCAAGGGATTTCAAAAGATTTTAAAGGATTTTTTCAAAAGATTTTAAAGGATTTTAAATATTGTAGGGTATTTTAAAAGATTCCAACGATTTTTCAGTTGATTTCAGTAATTAAATTGGATTTCAAAGAATTTGAAATATTGTAGGGTATTTTGAACGATTCCAGGGAATTTTCAAGAGTTTAAAATATTTAAAAAAATTTCAAAGGGCTTAAAATATTTTAGGAAATTTTTGAAATGTGTTAGAGTATTCTTAATAGATTTCAATAATTAAAAATTATTTAGAAAATCTTAGGGAATTTTAAATTCCCTCCAGTTTCACCAAAATCAATTAATTTTTTTAAATTCATTTGAATTCGTTTGAATTTAACTTGAATTGTTTAAAAGTCTTATGAATTATTTTAAATTCAAAAGAAAATTAGTTTAATTACTAATGCATTCTATATTAAAAATATTGCAAGATACTAATTGTGGTCTTTAAATAATAATGGTCAGGGAAAATGAAAAATTAGTCAGGGGAAAATCAGGGAAAAGTAATGGAATTTTGAAAATGAGGTTTTGCAGCCACCCTGTTAAAAATAGTTTCTAAAAAAATATTTAGTAACATGAGGATATTTTCCTTGAAGATAATGAACTCTTACCAATCTCAAGGGGATAGTTATTATAAACAACTTCATTATTTGCATTTTCATTTACTGACTGATATTTCGAAAAATATTTCCAAAAGCAGAGGACGCTCATCAACCAAACCATGAAAATTTTGAGATTATTTTTCAGTTTTTCTAAGAAAGAAGAGAAACCGTTTAATGATGTTTCTAATTCTGTTATAGAATTTGCAGAGTTGGTTTGTGGAGAATCCGTTTCTGGTGAATCTACCTGTTGCTCTTCTAGATTTTCTATTTCTAATAAAAAAATAGAGAACCTTATGTTACACATTTTCATATTAAAAAATTCTTCGGATTAAAATTTGCAACATAACGTAGGGTAAAACTCCCTACAGTGGATAATCATTAATTAAAAATTCTAATATATGTAAAATAATTAATTTAATTTAATTAGTAGTTAAGAAACTATACGTGTTCATAAATAAAAATAGAAATAAATTATTTTTCTTTTATTTGTGCTCTTAATTAATGATTATCCACTATAGATTGCATTATCCACTGTAGAGAGGTTTCCCCAAATAATTTCTTCCAAAAAATGTTTTTTTTTTTAAATTCTTACTTGTTTCACTAATATCATTAGTTTCAAGTTCTTTTAAATAATTGACATCTTTATTGGTGAGTTTTCCATGTAATGCCGTCAATAATTTTTCAATCGTACCATGGTGACAGTTTGATAATTGACTGATTGTATGGTTATTCAATTTTAAAAATATTCTCGAAAATACTTTTCTATTCAAAGTGTTCCAATTGTCTTTTCTCATATTGATGTTACTAGCTGGCATGAAATTATGGACTTCAAGAAATCGAGGGTAGTATATTTGTAATAATTCTGCCATAAGGACTGTCAATAAAAAGATGATAATTATTTATAATTTCAAAATCGATTCCAATTTCTATGAAATTTGAGATATATTGACAAAAATATTTTCGGTATTTTTTAAATAAATATTTACCTCCATCTGCAAAATCTCGAGCTAAGGTTTTAGGTGCTTTGGAAAAGGGAATCGTTTCGAGCCAACGATAAATTGTTTCGAAATTCCCGTCTTGATGAAGATTTTCGGCATTTTGATTTTTTCCCTTCTCGAGAGGAAAATTATATTCATCCATTTTTCTCACTTTGAATTTTAATGCCTGAATTACAAAAAGCAAACTTCGTTTTCATTCAATGAACATATTTTTGTGGTAAATTATTTTTACGTGTTAATTTAGATCTGTGGAATTTATTATGTCCATCAATTTCGTGATTTTGACGGAAAGTGACAGAAAGTTGAAACTAGCGTCTTTTTTTTTTATTTAAAATTTTCGCGCCATTCGCGAAGATGGTGGCCTCTGGTGAGAAATTATGGCAACTATAAACTGTCAGCTCTGTCAGAAATCCAAGATGGCAGCTTACATCAGTTGTCAACGTTGTCAAAATGACATATTTAAATTGTTACTTAAAATTGCCTTTTTTGGTAGTTGCGATAAACAGTGTCTATTAAAAAATATTTCCTAGATGCCTTTTTTAACGTTTAAACAAGTTGGCCTTGTCATAACTGACAGCCATTTGAGATGGAAGTGGTTTGGAGAAACTTGAGATTTAAATACGTTCTCATATGTATTTTTATTACTTTTATCGTCTCATGCTTGATAAGCATTTCTCCAATAAGTAATGGTAAGTTTATTTAATTAAAAGTAGCAATATTAATGAGCTTTAATTTAGTCAAGGAGGAAATTTCAAAAAATAAATTTTGAGGTTAGGTTTCCTAAATTTAAAGTACATGTATAGTTTTTGCGAAAAGTCAACACCTGCAGTCAAGTTTCGACATTGGGAGACATTTTAAGCTTTATAATAAAATATATATGAACGGATATTTCAAGATTCGAAAACTTAAATTTTGAAGTGAATTGTAAACAATTTTCAAGTTTATTTAAAATTTCAAGTGATAATTCATTTTTTTTTTATATTTCTTATTAGTATTGAATTTATTTAGTATCTAAAATTAGAACATTGAATTGCAAAACTAATCGAGGGCCTAAAATTATTACAGTTTCGCACACTCTTTACTCTCTGCCAACAGAATTACTAGAGTAGAATGTAATTTTTAGTAGGATTAATTGAGCTGCCGGATCGAATAAGGGCACATAAAATTATTTCGCCGAGAGTGGGAAGACCTCTGGAGGCTTTCTGAAAAATTTTCTAATTTCAATTTTTAAAGACTATATCTAGATGTAGAATTTCATTGCGCACCTTTTTTTCCCCAGGCAAAAAGTTGTAGCTTTTTTAGTTTTCTAATTAAAGCCAAAAAACTGACTTTTTTGAAAAAATCGATTTTAATTCGTTTTTCACTTCAACTCGTGCTCAGTCAGTCAGTTTTTGGAATTTTTTAATAAAATTTTCAGGGTATGTAGCTCGAAATGTCCTTTGACTGATACAACAAAAGGAATTAAAAAATTTATTTAAAAAAAATTGTTAATAATTTTTTTCTGATGCTTGGCGCACATTGGACTTCTCTAACTTCCAGCGTTTCGTTTATCGAGCGAATTTTCAGCAACAAAAAACTTCCAGCGAGAAAGTTGTTAGCAACAGTACAAAGAAGTTTTCTGGAAAATGTTAGCCCAATCGAACTGATATTTAAGAAATTATTAATGTCTCAAGTCGCCAGCGGCTATACGACTCGCGCGCGGACTGTAGCGAGAGTCTCAGATCCGAGTCTTAATACAGTTCACCGGCGCCAAAAATGAAAACTAATCAAGAAATCTGGTAATATAAAAGTATTATGAATGAATAAATAAATTAATGTGCATAATGTAAAATAATCTATTTATTTCATATTGGTTCTATTTTTGCGACGAACTGTGCAAAAGTAAAACAAAACATAAACATCTAATAGTTGAGATTCACCGGATTCCTAATTCCGCGAATTTTTCAATGCTTCAAATTCGTGGAATTGACAAAAGTGAAAGTTCGAGAAAGTGCACTTGTTTTTGGTTCGTATTGTAATATTAATAATCTAAAAAAATTTGAACAAGGATCTCATTAGTAATCAAAAGTTCAGAAAGCATAATATTTATATTAAAGACGTTTATATATTTTTTAATTATTGTAATATTAATTAAATAACGGAAAAAGATTTTCAATTGAAATAAATTATTTTAATACAAGGTTATGTATTTATTTAATGATTCATAATACTTTGATATTACCTGATTTCTTGATTAGTGTTTATTTGTGGCGCCGGTGAACTGTATTAAGAATCGGATCTGAGACTCTCGCTACAGTCCACGCGCGAACCGCATAGCCGCTAGTGACTTGACACATCATTAATTTCTTAAATATCAGTTCGATTGGTCTAAAATTTTCCAGAAAACTTCTTCGTATTGTTTTTAACAACTTTCCCGCTTGAAGTTTTTTGTTGCTGAAAATTGGCTCGATAAACGAAACGCTGGAAGTTAGAGAAGTCTAATGTGGGCCAAGCATCAGAAAAAAATTATTAACAATTTTTGTGAAATAAATTTTTGAATTACTTTTATTGTATCAGACAAAGGACATTTTGAGCTACATTTCCTGAAAATTGTATCCAAAAATTACAAAAACTGACTGACTGAGCACGAGTTGAAGTGAAAAACGAATTAAAATCGATTTTTTCAAAAAAGTCAGTTTTTTGGCTTTAATTAGAAAACTAAAAAATCTACAACTTTTTGCCAGTGGAAAAAAAGATGCGCAATGAAATTCTACATCTAGATATAGTCTTTAAAAATTAAATTTCGAAAATGTTCCAGAAAACCTCCAGGGGCCTTCCCACTCTCGGCGAAATAATTTTATGTGCCCTTATTCGATCCGGCAGCTCAATTGATGATTTTAAAAACGAAATATTCGATATTTCAATAGAGAAAAAACTACGTTTACAGTTAAATTTACAAAAATTTGAAGCAGGTTTTTCGTTTCTGAGAAAAAAATGTAAAAAACCAATCACAATTTTAATTTGTATAAGATGTCAAAAGATTATGCAATGGAATTTTTTTAACCGTGGAATAACCGGGAATTTCAAATTTTTTGTTAATGAACGTTTTTACAGTGTGTCTTAAAGGATGCCCTAAAAACCTCAATGTTTTTTTATGATGCACACCCTAAACTTGTTCTATTTGGTGAAAAAATGAATGCATATTTTTCTTTTCTGTTTAAAATAATTTTAAACCGCGGACCTGGGGCCTTAAACTATCCCAAAATGATTAATTAATGTTAATTTTCGTTAATATAATAATTGTTTGCGAGGGAATACAACTGATGGTACCATACGTTCAGGAAAAAAATTGACCTAATTAGACCAAAAATACTACTCCGAAGCCTCCAAAACTAGCCTTTTTAGTGGTTAAAATATTATATTTGTTTACCAATAATTTTTTGTTTTCCTGTATCTTGATTCGCGTGGTCCAAAAAAAATTATTTTTCTGATTTTGTAAAGTCTCACCCCCTCATTTTGTGTCTTTTGGTGAAACAAAAGTTTCCTAATTTTTTTAGATTTTTAAAAACATGTTTAGGGGCAGGGCACGACCTTTAACGTACCCCAAAGTGTTAAAAATTCAGTAAGTCCTTGAATTTAAAAAAAAATCGTAAAAACTTTACAGCGATGATGTAAAACTATCACCCCCAACTTTGCCAAAACTCACCCCTTAACACACTAAAAAGTAATTTTTAAGTGTCTTCTCAATTTTTTGAAAGTAAAATCAAAATTTCAGTGGCAAATTATATAAAAAAAATTTATCATACAAATATGAAAAATAATGCCCTTAAATAAACATTTTTCCACTTTTCACCCTTAATAATCCATAAAAAATTACATTTTTTTTCTTTAAAGCTGTTTATTAAAAATATTCAATATAAATTTCTTTATATTGAAAGAAAAAGTTTTAAAGAAAGAAAATGTAATTTTGTATGGATTATTAAGGGTGAAAAGGGGAAAAATGTTTATTTTAAGGGGACTATTTTTCATATTTGTATAACAAAAATTTTTATATAATTTGCTACTTAAATTTTCATTTTACTTTTATAAAATTCAGAAAAGACACTTAAAAATTACTTTTCAGTGTCTTCAGGGGTGAGTTTTGGCAAAGTTGGGGGTAAATTAAATCTTTAAACAAATTTTTCAGGCTTCATACTGCTCACATGGTAGTTTTACATCATCATTGTAAAGTTTTTAGATTCATTTAAAAATTCAAGGATTTACTGAATTTTTAACACTTTGGGGTACTTTAAAGGCCGTGCCCTACCTCTAAACATTTTTTTTTAATCTCAAAAAATTAGGAAATTTTTTTTTCACAAAAAGACACAAAATGAGAGGGTGAGACTTTAAAAAATCAGAAAAATAATTATTTTGGACCACCCTAACCTTGATAGGTCATTTAAATATCAAAAAATCCAAAGAATGGCGTATAAAACCTTCAAAATACTAAATATAATATTTGAACCCCTATAAAGTGTAATTTTGCCCTATATAAAGGGTAATTTTGATCCGTATTAAGGGTAATTTTTAAGCCAAGAGGTAGTATTTTTGGTCTAATTTCATCAAATTTTTTTTTCTGAACTATGGTACCATCAGTTCTATTCTCTGCCAAAAATGTATTACATTTACGAAAATTATATATAATTATATTTTCTATATAGAGTATAAAGTACGTATACATTTATATTATTTAGACTATAAAAAAAAGAAAGATATTACATATAAATTATTTTCAAGATGACGGTTTTATTTTTAAGAACTACTTTCTTAAAATTTCATCTTTTTTGGTTGAAAATTAAATTTTGTTGGTTAACAGTTAATTATTTTTATTTCAAAAGTCTGCTATTATATTTTCGATTCAAAATTCATCTATTTTGACTCAAAATTCTACTATTTAGTTAAAAACTTAATTATTTTGTTAAAAATTCAACTATTTTATTAATAAGTCATTTTCTTGGTCGAAAATTCAACTGTTTTCTTGAACATTCGTCTTTTTAGATAGAAAATTCGTTTTTTAAAATGAAAATTTAGTTTTTAGTAGAAATCGCCTATTTTTTGGTCGAAAGTTAAATATTTTCAACTGAAAAGTTTGCTATTCTATTTTTGGTTTAGAACCCATCTCTTTTGGTTAAAAATTCTACTATTTAGTTAAAAATTTAAGTAATTTGTGGAAAATTCAACTATTGTGTTAAAAAGTGATCTTTTTTGGCCGAAAATTCAACTGTTTTGTTGAGCATTTGTCTTTTGAGATAGAAAATTCGTCCTTTTGAATTGAAAATTTATTTTTCAGTAGAAATCTTGTTTGTTTACTGTCAAATCATTTCAATTGAAAAGTCTACTGTTATATTTTTGGATCGAAAATTCACCTGCTTTGTTGAACATATAATAAATTTAAATACATTTTTAAAGATTTCAATAGATTTATATTTTCTATACAGAAGATAAAATACGAATAAATTTAGAATATTTAGAATATAAAAAAGAAAGATATTGAATAAAACAACGAAAAAATTATTTTTAAGATGACCGAAAATACGATCTTGGTACGTCATCGCGAGATCGAAGTGATGTCAAGTCGTCGATTAATGCTTTGAGGAATAGAAGAAAGTCAAAGCATCGACTAGCCATACTCGTGCCATTTAGAGATCGCTTTGAAGAACTTTTAAAATTCGCTCCTCACATGCGAAAGTTTTTGGATAAACAGAATTTAGACTACCACATATTTATTTTGAATCAGGTCTAGTAAACATTTATTTTTAAAATTTCTAATTTAGGTATATATGGTAAACAGCAATTTTTAGTTTTATTATATTTTGCAGGTAGACAAATTTAGATTTAACAGAGCGTCTCTGATAAATGTAGGATTTTTAGAAGTAAAAAACGTCTACGATTATGTAGCAATGCATGATGTTGACTTATTGCCAACGAACGATGAGTTATCGTACTCTTTTCCCGACAAGGGACCTTTTCACGTATCGTCGCCTGAATTGCACCCTAGGTATCATTACCCAACTTTTGTTGGGGGCATATTGCTTGTTAAGAGGTATTTTATTTTTATAATTCTTCTTCAAAATAGAAGTTATGGGTTTTACTAAAAAATTCTCTAAAAAAATTTTCAAATTTTACAGAGAACAATTTATGAAAGTGGACGGTATGTCAAATAAATACTGGGGTTGGGGTTTGGAAGACGATGAATTTTACGTAAGACTGAAGGAAGCTGGACTCAATATTACTCGCCCACAGAATGTTTCAACTGGAACTCACAACACTTTTATGTAAGAAACACAGGGTGTCTAGCGACCTGAAAAAGCTGGAATTCTTCTTGAATTTGTATTGAATTCAGGCTTTATACTGTCTCCCCTATTTCTCCTTTTCCCTTTTTAAAAGAATTCCCCTTTTTTCAAGAAAATTCTCCTTTTTCTCGTTTTTTCGCTCAAATTCGAGCTGAATTAATGGAACCCAATAAGAAAATCCAACTATTTTTGATTGAAAGTTAAATATTTTTAATTAGAAAGTCTACTACTGTATTTTTGGTTCAAAATTAATCTTTTTTGATCGAAAATGTAATTATTGTGTTAAAAAATGCAACTATTTTGTTGAAAAGACATATTTCTTGGTTGAAAATTCAACTGTTTTATTGAAAATTCCTCTTTATAGATAAAAAATTCGTCCTTTTGAATTGAAAATTCATCCTTTAGTAGAAAATTCATCTCAGTGTTTGAAAATTCATTTTTGTTTAGTTGGAAGATAATTCTTTTTTATTTGAAAAGTCTACTATTATATTTTTGTTTCCGAATTTTTAACCACATGTGGTTAAAAAATTTAATACTATTAGGTTGAATATTTAATTCATTTGTTGAAACTTCAACTATTTTCTTAAAAAGTCATCTTCTTTGATCGAAAATTCAACCGTTTTGTTGAACTGTTTTTGCCTTTTTAGATAGAAAATTCACCTTTTAGTAGAAAAATCATCTTTTTTGGTTGAAAATTATTTTTTTAAAGTTAAATCTTCTTAATTGAACTGTCTGCTATTATATTTTTGGTTCCGAATTCACCTTCTGGTTGAAAATTTAATTATTTTGTTCGAAATTTCACTAGTTGGTTAAAAAGTCATCTTTCTCGTTTGAAAATTCAACTGTTTTGTTGTACAGTCCTCTTTATCGATACAAAATTCGTCCTTTTGAATTGAAAATAATTCATCTTTTAGTAACAAAGTCATATCTTTGGTTGAAAATTCAATTTTTTTGTTAAAGATAATTCTTTTTATTTTAAAAGTTTACTATAATATTTTTGGTTTAGAATTAATCTCTTTTGGTTCAAAATTCTACTATTTGGTTGAAAATCTAATTATTTTGTGGAAAATTCAACTATTTTCTTAAAAGGTTTAGTCGAAAAGTCACCTTTATTTCACATTCGTCTTTTTTTATAGAAAATTCGTCTTTTGAATTGAACATTCATCTTTTAGTAGAAAAGTAATATTTTTTAGTTTAAAATTCCATTTTTTGGGTTGAAAATTAATTCTTTTGATTTGAAAACTCTACTATAATATTTTTGGTTCAGAATTCTTTTTAATTGGCTCAAAATTCTACTATTTGGTTCAAAGTGTAATTTTTTTGTTGGAAATTCCACTATTTTTTTTTGGTCGAAAATTCAACCGCTTTGTTGAACATTGGTCTTTTTGGATAGAAGATTCATCTTATTGGATTGAAAAATCCATCTATCGGTAGAAAAAGTAATCTTTTTTGGTTGAAAGTTAATTACTATTCAGTTGAAAATATTCTTTTGTTGAAAATTTAACTACTTTGTTAAGAAAGTCATTTTTTGGTTGAAAATTCAACTATTTTGTTGAACATTGGTCTTTTTTGATAGAAGATTTATCTTTTTGGATAAAAAATCCATCTATTGGTAGAAAAAGTCATCTTTATTGGTTGAAAGTTAATTATTTTTATTTGAAAAGTCTGCTATTATATTTTTGGTTGAGAATTTATGTGTTTTTGTTCAAAAGTCTACTATTTGATTGAAAATATTATTATTTTGTTAAAAATTGAACTACTTCGTTAAAAAAAGTCATATTTTTGGTCGAAAATTGAATAGTTTTGTTGAGCATTCGTATTTTTGGTTAGACAGTTCATCCTTTTGTATTGAAAATTCATCGTTTCGTGGAAAAGTCAATTTTTTTGCTTTAAAGTTACTTCTTTTTAATTGAAAAGTCTACTATTATATTTTTAGTTCAGAATTCATCTCTTTTTGTTAAATGTTCTATTATTTAGTTGAAAATTTCATTATTTTGTTGATATTTCAACTATTTTGTTTAAAAGTCATCCTTTTTGTTCTAAAATTAAACAGATGTGTTGAACATTCATCTTTTTGGATAAAAAGTTCGTCTTTTATAATTGAAAATTCATCTTTCGGTAGAAAAGTCATATGTTTTGGTTGAATTTTAGATTTTTAAAGTTCAAAGTCTACTATTTTATGTTTGGTTTCGAATTCATTTTTTTATCAGAATTCTTCTCTTGTGGTTAAAAATTCTACTATTTTGTCGAAAATTGAATTATTTTGTTGAAAATTCATCTATTTTCTTATAATGTCATTTTTTAAATTCAAAATTTAACTGTTTTGTCGAATATTCATTGTTAAGGATAGAAAATGTATCATTTGGTAGGAAATTCATATTTTTTTATTGAAGATTCATCTTTGTAGGTTGATAATTCAACTATTTGGTTGAAAATGCAACTTTCTTGTTGAAAGTTCGTCTTTTTTTCTTGAAAGTTTAACTATTTGTTTGGAAATTCATCTTTCTTGGTTAAAAACTCAACACTTTTGTTGAAAATTCGTCTTTTTGGGTTGAAAGTTCATTTCTTTTGGTAGAAAATTCATGTTTTGTGGTTAAAAATTCAACTATTTTGTTGAAAATGCAATATATTTCGACATATGGTACCTACGTCAATGTTATTTCAAAGCATTTATTCCCCTATTGTTCCACTATTTTCGTGAAAAATTACCCCATTTCCCCTGTCTTGAGAGAATTTTAGGCTGCGAAATCTGTAACCTTGAAAACCTGCAAATCTTGATTTTTTCATCAGAACCTTAAATTTTAATTATTTTGTTATTCAATGCTTATAAAACATTTATTTTATTGAAACTCAAAGAGTAATTTGGATCTTTTGGCCTATTATAAAAGAAACTTCTCGTTTAGAAGAAGAAATCTTGCCCTTGAAAAGTTAAAAAAATAAAGATATAATTTATGGTTTAAAAAGTTACATTTTGATGATAAAACTATTTTATTTATAACATTTTATAGTATCAAATCTAATTCAAGTGCATTCAAATTAAATAAAAAACAAGAAAATTGGCGTCACGATTACTGGGACTTTTACCTTATCTTTTATTGATTATATGTAGAATATATGAGGAGATTTCAAGACACTTTTTGTAAGACTGTGCTAATTATTTTATAGATTGCAATAAGCAGACCTTTTGTTACTATTTCTTAACCCGGAAAATCTTGCAAAAACCTTGAATTTCGTTCCTATGAATCGCCAGACACCCTGAAATAATATACCTATAATTTTGCGAAAGTTTCTTAAAAAGATGTTTAATTTTCAAAAGCTGACTTTTTTTCATGTAATTTTAGGCACATACATGACAGAAACCACCGCAAAAGAGACATGACCAAGTGCTATAATCAGCGTGAGGTTACTCGAAAACGAGATCGCCAGACAGGTTTACACAACGTTTCTTACAAGTTAGAAGATACGATAGAAATGAAGATATCAGATACTCCAGTCACAGTACTCAATATTGCTCTAATATGTGATAAGTCGATTACTCCATGGTGTGAGTGTAACAAAATAGAGACTTCGAAAGATGCAAAAGCGAAGGACAAGAAAAAAGATTAGTAATAAAACCGCCACGTAACTAATATAAGTAGCTTATAAAAATTGGTTGCATCAAAAGATACATATTTGTAATTGGACGAGATTTTAAATCGAACTGCCTTGTGAATAGTTTTAATATTACTTTAATCCTCTTTTTGATTTTATACATTTAAAAATATACGTACATTAAATTTAGGCGAGTTTTGTTCATTTAGTTATTTATTGAAAAAAAGAGTTTTCTGTGTGAATGCACCACTTTTTGATTTAGAATCAGAGATTATAATTTTTTTAGATAAAAAAGAACATTAGATGTTCTGGAAAGAATGAAGACTTTGGCATGTAAATATGGGAATTAGGTTTTTCTTTGTTAAAAAAAAAGATTCTATCTAGGTGAAATAAGGGTGCTTTCACACATAATACTTTAAAGTTTTTATTATTTTCAGTACTTGTCTTTTGGTAGAAAAGTCATTTCTTTTTTAGTTGAAAGTTGATTATTTTTAATTTAAAAGTCTACTATGTTATACCTGGTTCACAATTCTTTTTTTTTTTAATTCAGAATTCTCGTTTGGTTAAAAATTCTATTACAGGGTGCACAGTCGTCCCCTTTTTTCTTAGTTTACCCTTTTTTCCTTAGTTTCACATTCATCAACTCCAATGTTAAATGTTCTAACTTGAGCAACTTTTAATTTGAGTTTAAGAGCACTGAAGAGTAGGTCGGAGTGAAAATGCTAAAATAAATCAAATCATTTGAGCTGAGGGAAAAAAAACTTTTGGGTTGGCATTCCATAAAAGTGAAAAAAATGTAATCAGTAAAATTTAACGATTTCTAATTCAAAATATTTCCTATTGGTTCAAAAATTATGACGAATTTGTTATATTTACAGCTTTTACTACGGTACAATAATAAAAAATTACAAAATTTTAAAATAAATTTTTTGCTCAGTAACAATTTTTTTTAAAATGTGCAAATACATGTTTTTTTTTGGATATATGTTAAAAAAAGCTGAATATGTCGAACCTGAAATTTATTCAGCTTGAACCAAAGAACCATTTTATTATTTTGCATTTTCGGAAAAAAACTTTCGTCGTGATTTAGAATTTTTGGGATTTCATATTCTTTTGCGATTTTCAAACGTTATAATCACCACGAAAAATAATGTTTACCATGAATAAAAAATAATAACCTGTTTCTTTGGTTCAAGCTGAAGAAATTTCAGGTTCGAATAAATCCAAAATCATGTTTTTGTGCATTTTCAAAATATGTTAAATAAGGCAAAAATTTTGTTTGAATTAAAAAAAAAGAACAGAAGATGTTAACCGATTAACTTAAATGATTCGATTAATTTTAGCATCTACTGAAGAGTGTAGTTTTAAATTTACATTGAAAGTGTTAAGCATGTCAAAATTGTGTATTTAACTAATTTTATTTTTTCTATGACTTTTTTATATCACTGTGAATGGATTTCCAACGACCTAAGTATATCCAATTTTTAAAAATAAATTCTCTAATGGCAGAAATAATTGAAAAATCATTGAAAACTATTTAAAAATATAACATTTCTTATAAAAAGATTGTTTGTTCTTTTCGATATATAAAAATAAATGTTTAATCTTTCCCCTATTTTTCCCTTTTTCATTAAAAAATCACCCTATTTCCCCTTTTTTGAGCTCCTTTTGCGCTGTGATCCCTGCTATTATTATGTTGAACATTTAATTATTTTGTTGAAAATTCACCTATTTTCTTAAAAAGTCATTTTTTGTTGAAAATTCAACCGTTTTGTTGAATATTCGTCTTTGAGGATTGAAAATTGGTACTTTTGTATTGAAAACTCACCTTTTGGCAGGAAAGTCATATTTTGGATTTAAGATTCATTCCTGTACGTTGATAATTCCACTTTTTTGTTGAAAATTCAGTTCGTTTGTTTAAAAGTTCAACTATTCAGTTGTAAATGCAACTGTTTGTTTGGAACTTCAATTGTTTGGTTAAAAATTCAACTATTCGGTTGAAAAGTCATCTTTCTTGCTTGGAAACTCAATTTTTTGGTTGAATATTCATCTTATTGGGTTGCAAATTAATCTTTTAGCAGAAAAGTCATTTTTTTGGTTGAAAATTTATTTAGTTTTTTGTTAAAAGTTAATTCTTTTTATATGAAAAGCCTACTATTTTATTTTTGTATTAGAATTCCTCTATTTTGGTTAAAAATTCTGCTATATTTAGTGAAACATTTAATTATTTTCTTGGAAATTCAAGCATTTTTTTTAGTCATTTTTTTGGTCGAAAATTCAGCTGTTTCGTTCAACCTTGGTCTTTTTAGATAAAAGATTCGTCCTTTTGGATTAAAAATCTATCTATTGGCAGAAATTCATCTTTTTTGGTAGAAAGTTCATTCGTTCCATTTGAAAAGTTTACCATTGTATTTTTTCTTCAAAATTCATTTTTCTTTTGGTTAAAAAATCTACTATTTGGATGAAAATTTAATTATTTTGGTCGAAAATTCAACTGTTATGTTGAAAATTCGTCTTTTTATATAGAAAATTCATCGTTTGCTTGAAACTTCAACCTTTAATCGCTTTAACCATTTAACTTATTGCTTATTGAAAATCCAATGATTAAGGATTTTGAAATGGAGACCGAAAAAAAGTTTTCTGTGTGAATGCACCACTTCTTGATTTATAATAAGAAAATCTAATTTTTTGGACAATAAAAAATAAAAATAGATGTTTTGGAAAGGTGAGGACTTTGGCATGTCAAAAATATGGGTATTTAGTTTTTCTTTGTCAAAAAGAAAGTTTATATCCAGGTGAAATAAGGGTGATTTCACATAGAATACGTTCAAGTTTTGATTATTTTTCGTCCTCGTTTCAAAATAAGTTACGCGTACAAAATAAAAACAAAAGACTAGTTGTCACCTTTTTCCTGTAAATCTATCAAAACTGATGAAAACTGAGCTGATTAAAAAATCATGCCCACTCCTCCAGAAGTCGTAAAATGTTACAAATATATAGATACCCAGCAAAAGAAGTACGTGGAAGAATTGCGGAAAATTGTTGGAATTCCAACTATAAGTTCCAATCTCAGAGCACATAAACAAATTTCTGCTTTGATTCATTGGTTAGAAAGTAGATTAAAGAAGCTTGGATTTACAGTTGCATTGAAAAATTTAGGAAATTATGTACCCCATGGACAAACGAAGGAGGTACTTATAGATGAAGCTTAATTTTCAATTATACTAGTTATTTTTTTAAAATTGTTAGTTTTTATTCACGATTGATAATAATTTGTTTTTGCAGATGAAGATTCCATTTCTCCTATTGGGAACACTGGGCAATGATTCTAATAAAAAGACACTTTTTTATTATTGTCACTTAGATGTACTAAATGTTAAACGGGAAAAGTGGGCAACAATGCCTTTTGAATTGATTGAAAAGAATGGAAAATTGTATGGTCGTGGAACTGCAAAAATGAAAGGACCACTGTTATGTTTTTTACACGCTATCGACTGTTATAAAGAATTGGGACTCAACCTACCAATCAATATAAAAATTTTTTGTGGTAGGTTTTAAATGATTTGTGTAACTTAAAAAAATTTCAAGATCAGTTTGGACGTTTTAATCGAAGAAAAAAAATCCAGGTCTTTTCCCGGAGTGCAAAAAATGTTCTGGGTCATTGAAATTTAAAAATTTTAATTAAAATGTTTTTTTAAATAAAGCTGAAAAAAATTTGTTAATTTATAAATTTTTAGTTCAAACGTTCAATAATTTGCACGTATAAAATGGAAGCTCTTGAAAATTTTCAATTAAACAATTTTGAATTAAATTCCGTTAGGCTGCAAAATTAAAATCCATGTTATCATTCTCAATGCTCTAAATTGAAGAATGAATCAATAAATTTTGTAAATGTTCAAAACTATATTATTCTAAGCAATTTGAAGTTAGAAATATAAAAATTAAACGATTTGAAATTTTGTTTAAAACTGAACACTTTTCAAATTAGAAGTGATTTTTTAAAAATTGTAAGTCGTTTCAAATTATTAATTGTTAAATTGTTCTTTATACATTAAAATTGAAAACATTTAATTCAAAATTAAGAAGTTTAAAATTATAGAGCAATTAACATTGTAACTTTCAAAGTTTAAATTCAGCATTTTAGTTTCAAATTTTTTAGTTTTGAATATTTGATTTACAAATTGCCCATTTTAAATGAAAAGTCAAATATCGCTAAATATTCCAAAATTGTTATTTTTTCAAATAAATATTTTTTAATTAAATGGGTTAAAAACGGAATATTTTAGACTGAAACAATGTTTGAATAGTATTTGAAATTAAATAATAGCTTTTAATTATGAATCTATTAGGGATGACATAATTAAATAAAAATTCCTTAAATTTAAAACTTACAGAAAAAAATAAAACTACCGAAAATGTTTATTAACGAAATTGAAATATTCTGAAAGTGAAAGTTCACAAAACTAGAAAAATTAAGAAATTTAAAATTCCCGAAATTATAAAATTATATAGTAAGCTATTTTTAATTTCATACTGCACGTACATATAAAATAAAATATTATTCTAACAGATAAAAAATATTAAACGTTATTTTTTATTATCCAGCAAATTGGATATTTGACATTTCCGTAATTTACTGAATTTAAAAATTTGAAATTTCGGGAATTTGAAAATTCGTATTTTAAAATTTCGATAATTATACAATTTTTGGAATTTAATAATTTTGGTAATTTAAAATTTCTTAAGTTTTTTTTTAGTTTCGTCAACTTTCACTTTCGGAATATTTAAATTTAAGTAATAAATATTATCGGTAGTTTTACTTTTTTCCGGTAATTGGAAATTTTAGAAATTTTTATTGTTCGGACATTTTTTTCGGTATTCTTCAACATTTGGGATTTTGCTTTTTCGGTGAAAACATGCCATCTCATCTATTAAGTTAAGATTATTAAAAATAGTTTATAAAGTTCCAATCGGACGTTAACTTTTGTTTAATAAGTCTTTCGAAATGGAATAATTCAATTTTTAATGTTAAAATCTATAAATTGTTTAATTTTGAACATATTCAGAATCGTCTCGTAAAATCAATTATTGTTCAGTTTTAAATATTTCAACTACGGCTCAATTTTTAGAATCATTAATTAATTTATATTTACAGCTGATCAACTGAAAACGCTTTGTTTTTCAACAAATTTCAATTCTGAACGCTTTTAATTTTTAAGTGTTCAAGTCTTCAAAACTGCATTTTAAACTTCTTTAAATTGAACATGAACGCTGAAAAAATGAAGATCTAAAATGGAACATGAAAAAAAAAGATTCTAGAATTCCCCATTGTAAACTGAATGATTTCATAAACAATATTTTTTTCCTAAGTTTTCAGAAGTAACTTTTTTCAAGATCTTCATATTAACTGAAGAAGAGCTTAAGTCAGTGTAATAACTATCTAGTAATAATTTACAGTAGGTTATAGTAATAAAAAAATTGTTTATAATGTTTAAAACAAATTAATTAACAAAAGCCATTTTCTCGTGATTCGCAATGATTAGTTATTTGAAATTCATAGTTTTAATATAAAATATGAAAGAAATGAATGCCTGATTGCGATTAGTTAAGAATAGCTGCTGTTTGACAATTATTTAAAGAATTTTTATTAACAAATACACAGTTTTCCTATGTTACAATGAATAGGCTCAATTTTTTGCAGACTCAACCAAAAATTGTCTTGCCAATGACTCCTTGCTGTCATTTTTTCAAATTAACAACATATATTAATTGTTTAAACAATATTTATAAATAAATGCACATTTGGACAATTTTTATAATAATAGGCTCCATTTTCTTAGCGAAATCAACTAAAAATATATTGTTAGTGACTATTTGCTATAATACTTTGCGAATGGACAAGAACAGTTAATTATTTAAACAATTTTTATAAAGAAATGTACATTTTGACTAGTTTTGCATGAATAGGCTTTTGTTTCATGGAATAAGTTAGAAATGTTTTGCCAATGAACTCCTTCTTGTCATATTTGTTCAATTAACAAGAAACGTTGATTATTTAAACAATATTTGTAAACAAATTCACAATTTGTCCATGTTTCCACCATAAATTTTAATTTTGTTGCGGAATAAACAAGGAATGTCTTGCCAATTATTCCTTTTGGTCAATTAGGACCAAAAGCAGTTCAACTTTTCAGGAAGACTCAAGATATTTTATGGAATAGATTATTTACATTTTCGGTTGTCTTGTAGACTATATTTTCCAATGCCGTCTTTGCATCTATCACGTCAATCTTTTACTATCTCTCAATCAATCAAAATTTCCTTATATCTTTTTCAATCCCCCCTTTTCTCTTATCTTATACTTTATCTATCCACGCCAATATTTTTCTATCTCTATAAATCTAAATTCTCGTATATTTTTTTAAATCTCCTTTCCTCTTCTCTATCTCATCGTATCCTGCAACTATCAACGTCCATCTTTTTCAATCTCTTTGTCAATCTAAATTCACGATTTATCTTTTTCAATTCCCTTTTCTTTATCTCATTCTTTCCTTAACCTATCCACGTCAATCTACTTCTATCTCTTTGTCAATCTAAATTCACG
>CAKNYM010052949.1:424035-437415 GCA_932195095.1 Andricus curvator | reverse complement strand
TCTATCCACGTCAATCTTTTTCTATCTCTTTGTCAATCTAAACTCATTGTCATTTTTTCAATATTCTTTTCTCTATCTCATCATATTCTACATGTATCAACGTCGATCTGATTCTATCGCTTTGTCAAATTAAATTCACGTCTATCTTTTCCAATTCTCTCTTCTCTATCTCCTCCCATCTTCTATCTATTCAAATCAATCTTTTTCTATCTCTTTGTCAATCTAAATTCATGTCTATCTTTTTCAATCTCCTCTTCTCTATCTCATCATATATTATGTGTATCAACGTCAATATATTTCTATCTCTTTGTCAATCTAAATTTACATCTACCTTTTCCAATTCACTCTTCTCTATCTCATCCTATCCTCTATCTATCCCCATCAATTTTTTTTACTATTTCTTTGTCAATCTAAATCCACATTTTATCGTTTTCAATTCCCTCTTCTTTATCTCCTATCCTTGATCTATCCACGTCAATATTTTTCTATCTCTCTACGAATCTCAATTCCCGTCTATCATTTTTAATCTTCTCTTCTCTATTTCATTGTATATGCTACAGCTATCAACGTCTATCTTTTTCAATATCTTTTTGTAAATCTAAATTCACGTATATCTTTTTCAATGTCCCCTTCTCTATCTCATCCTATCCTCTATCTATCTACCTCAATATTTTTCTATCTCTCTGCCAATCTAAATTTCCGTCTATCATTTTTAATCTCCTCTTCTCTATCTCATTGTATGCTACATCTATCAACGTCTATCTTTTTCAATATCTTTTTTAGCGTTTTAGGGATGCAAAGTGACCCACTGAGGAAGATAGAATAGTTCTATCTTTTCCTATCCTCCAATTTCTATCTTTTTAAATCTTTCTACTTCCGGCAGAGTTGTCCTCAAAAATTGCTTTTGGCTACACTGTGGCAGCGGCCACCCTGAAAATACATGAAGATATTTAAATTCAAATTTATTTTAAATGCTTTCCAACAATTTTAGAATAATAACAAAAACAATTCCAAACTAAAATAACAGAATCGATGAACGAGTGTGATAGCGAGGGAATTCCGGAAATTTTGAAAGACCTAAAAGCCAATTTCCTAACAAATATTGACTGCATCTTGATGAATGAAAGCAATTGGCTAGGCAGAGATTACCCCTGTTTGGTATACGGATTTCGAGGTGTTTGTTTTTTTGATATAACAATAGAAGGCCCATCACAAGACCTCAACAGTGGCGATTTCGGAGGAATGATATTCGAGCCTATGCAAGATTTGATATTTTTATTAAATAAACTCGTTGATGCGAAAGGTCGTATCCTAGTTCCTAATTTTTACGACGACGTAATGCCTATCACACCCGAGGAAGAATATATTTATCATCAGTTGAAACTGAACTTAGAGGATTACAAAACAAATGTCGGTGTAACGGAATTAACGCATGAAAAAAAAGTTATGCGGACTTTGATGCATGTTTGGAGGCATCCTTCTTTTAATCTACATTTTATCGATACTCCCAATACATGCGACTGTACTGTTAAATTAGAGATACCGAAGAAAGTCAGTGCCAGATTTTCTGTGAGGTAAATTATATTTTTTTCGAATTTGTTTATGGGAAACCTCGCTACAGTGGATAATACAACCTAGAGTGGATAATGGTTAATTAAAAATACTAACGTATGTAAAAAATGAATTTAATTTAGCCAATAGTTAAGACATGATACGTGTTAATAAATTTAATTTAAAATTAATTATTTTACGTATATTTGCGCTGCGAATTAATGATTATCCACTGTAGGTTGCATTATCCAGGGTAGGGAGGTTCCCCCTAAAATAAAATTAATATTTTTGTTTGTGATTAGCATCGTTCCAAATCAAGATCATGAACGAATTCGCACTTTGATATTGGAACATCTGAGAACGCTACTTCGTTCAAGATGCACCCCTAACAATGTCAGTGTTAATTTCCACAATTCATTGGATCCTTGGTACGAAAATTATTTGCATTGGAATTACAAAGCTGCAAAAATAGCAATTAAACAGGTAAGTACTTAAAAAATGATTTGCTATTCACAAGGTGTCTACTCAAATCCTCGAAAAAAATTCCCTGACAATTCCAAATTTTTCCAGGTACTCAAGTTTTTTTCTAGATATGTATACCATTAAGCCATTTCCCTTTCAGGGTAGGCGTGACACTACCCGATTCGGGTAGTGTTTCTAGGTGGATAGTTTTTCTTGTAGTTATAAATAACTACAAGTTTGGGCTCACCACACCCATAATATGCCAACAGCACACAGTATTCTCGAAAGGTCACCCATCCAAGTACTGACCGCGCCCAACACTGCTTAACTTCAGTGATCTGACGAGAACTGGTTTTTTAAGCGTGGCATGGCCGTAATTTTTCATAATACGGAGCTATTCAAATATTTCGTATTTTTCAAAACAATCGACTCGGAATATGTATACAGTTTCGCGAGTTTATTATAAATAATGTTTTTCCAGTTTCTAGGGATTCGATTGATATGTTTAATTTAGAAAGCTTTGCCAAATTATATTACAAGATATTCTTAAATATATTAGGACTATCGATTAATTAAATAATATTAAAAACATAATAAAAAATTTCTTGAATTTGTCCCTGAAGTTCATGAATTTGAATAATAATTCGAATAAATTAGCATATTCAGGTAAAAACAAGATAGATGAATTATTAACCAAATAGTTGATTTTTCAACCAAAAAGATTAATTTTTTACTAAAAAAGACGATTTTTTAAACAAATTTCATGAATTCTCAACCAAATAGTTGAATTTTGAACTAAAAAAGATCAATTTTCAACCAAACAGTTGAATTTTGAACTAAAAACATCAGTTTCAACCAAAAATGGAATAGTTGAATTTTTAGTAAAAAAAAAAAAATTTCCAGAAAAAAAAATTTCAATCAAAGTAATGAATTTTCGACTAAAATGCTGAGTCTTCAACTGCAATAGATACATTTTAAGGCAAAAAGATGAATTTTTAACATAAAAGTTTCATTTTCAATGAAGCAGTATTATTTTCACCCAAAAAGATGAATTTTCAACTAAATTATTAATATTTAACTGGAATACTTGGATTTTCAATCGAAAAGATTAATTTTCAAATTAGATGATTTTCAAACAAGATGAATAATTTTGTACTAAAAAAGACGATATTTTAACAAAATACATGAATTTTCAACGAAATAGTTGAATTTTCATCTAAAAAATAGAAATTTTCAACCAAATAGTGGAATTTTGAACTAAAATCAATACATTTTCAACCAAACTGATGAACTTTTATCTAAAATGATGAATGTTCAACTGGAATAGTTGAATTTTAAACCAAAAAGATTAATTTTCAACTAAAATGTTGAATCTTTAACTCGAATAGTTAAATTTTCAAACAAGAAGGTTAATTTCTACCAAAAGACGAATTTTCAACAAAATACACAAGTTTTCAACTAAAGAAGATAAATTGTCAACTAAAAATTGAATAGTTAAATTTTCAGTTAAAAAAATTAATGCATTTTCAACTAAAATGATGGAATACTCAATGGGGATAGTCGACTTTTAAACCAAAAAGATGAATGATGAACTGAAAATAAAAAATTTTCAACCAAAAATTAAATAGTTACATTTTTGTTTAAAAAATTAATGTTCAACCAAAGAGATACATTTTTGTTTAAAAAATTAGCGTTCAACCAAAGAGATACATTTTCAACTAAAGTGATGGGAAATTCAACTGGAATAGTAACATTTTTAGTTTCAAAAATTCATTTTCACTAAAAGAAAACAAATTTTCAAAAAAATAGTTTTCATCTGGAATAGTTCAATTTTCAGTAAACAAAAAAATAATTTTCAGCCAAAGAAAAAACGATTTTTCAACCAAATTTATTTTTTAATCAAAGAGATGAATTTTCAATTAAAATGATGAATCTTTAACCAAAAAAAAAGTAATTTTTAACAAAAGAGTTTAACTTTCAACCAAGTAATTAAATTTTTATTCCAACAAAGATTAATTCTGAGCGAAAAATAGAGTAGTTGATAATTCAACCAAAAAAACTCTAATTTTTAATGAAAAACGGTCGAATTCAACCAATTAATACGACTTTTAAACATGAGTTGAATTTTGAACTAAGAAAGATTTTTCAGTGAAGAGAGAGAAAAAATTGCTAGAAAACCGTTGAATTTTCAAGTAAAAAATGAATTTTCAATCAAGAAGATTAATTTTCCACCAACAAGAATTAATTTACAACAAAATACATGAATTTTAAACAATATAATTGAATTTTCAACTGAAAACTATCAATTTTCAACCAAAAATAGAAGTTACATTTTCAGTTAAAACAATTGATTCCAAACCAACAAACAAACAAACAAAATTTTAACAAAACAGTTGAATACAGTAATATAAAACTACTTTCATAAATGAAGAATCATTGTTATTCAATTTTATGTGTTGCAATTTTTAAAAAAGTAAGCACGCTCTCGAAAAAATTGCTTGAAATTTCCAGGTATATTAAAATTTTTCTGACAATTCAAGGTTTTCTAGGTAGGGTAGACACCCTGTATTCCATATCCATATAAAATATTTACACTTCACGGTCACCGTTTCAGCAAAAATAGGAGATTTGTAGTGGTCTGGAAGTAGAAAGAATTTTAAAATTAAATCCTTTTCTAATTTGCTAAGAAAAATTATTATTTAACAGAAAATTATAAATTTAAATAATTTAAATCTTAATATTGCAGACTTCATAGTCTAAACTGCTCAAAAACGGGGTAAATAGGGTGATTTTTCATAAAAATAGGAAAATAATAGGGGAATACATTTTTTTAAATAAAATTAATGTAGGCCTAAAAAATTAAATTTTTAACTAAGAAAGGTTAATTTGCTACCAAAAGAGATACATTTTCATCAGAAGAGTTGAGTTTTTAGGCTAAAAACTCGAATGTTTCTGAAAACATTTGACTTTTAATCCCAAAAAGATAAATTTTCAACAAAAAAGGTAATTCTCAACCAAGACAGCTGCATTTTCAACCAAATAATTGCATTTTCGACCAAAAAAGATTTATTTTCTACCAAAAGAGATTAACCTTTAACAAAAAGTTCAAGCTAAAAAGTTGAATGTTTTAGAAAAAATTTGACTTTTAATCTCGAGAAGATTAAAAAAAATTCATTTTTAACTAAATAGCTCAATTTTCTACGAAAAAAAATTATCTCAACCAAACAGTTGCATTTAGAACGAAATAGTTGAATTTTCAAGACAAAAAGACGAAGGTTCAACATAAGCGTTAAATTTTCGAACAAAAAATATGTCTTTTTAACAAAATACTATTGAACTATTGTGAACTATTGCCTATTTCAAGACACACCTGTTTCAAGTCGCCGGTACTGGGCTACTTCAAATTGCGTAGTTCCGTCAATCTTTGGTTCCGTCACCTCCAAACACGGTTCCCGTACGGTCTTGCCCTTGTCAGTAGCTGACCAATTAAAAAGAGGCCCGAATAGCGGGAAATCCTCGTTCGTTTGAATTGAGTATTTTAGCATGACGTCATGGGAATGCATACGCGTTTTGGGAGAAAATATTCTAAACGTAAAAGTAAGTCATAAATGTACGAATAGTAATATTTGTCAAGTGTAGAATGTATTTTCTCAGTCATGTTCCATTCTTTTGTCGATTGGCGACCCTTCAGCGTCACGAAATAAAATAAAATATCTAAAGTTTGAGGATAGTGTATCAGATCGATTTGATCAGAATCGGGTGCTGTAACCTCAAATTTCGGATAGTTGGTTGTATTTCGTGAAACAGAATGGTCTTCAGCCGATAAAAGGATGAAACAGAATTGCGCAAGTGCATTCTACACTTCAAAAATATTACTATTCAGACTTTTATAACTTAATTTTACGTTTAGAATATTTTCGCCAAGAAGGGGTATGCATTCCAATGTCAAGATGATATGCTCACCATTCTGACATTTTCACCTATCATATCATGACCGCGACGTCATGCTGAAATACTCGATATTCCGCGAAATATTTGATTCGTTTTTTGATTCTATTATATTGATTTTTAGTTGGCCAATTGTACTATTTCAAGGAAATGTTACATTTGTCACATTGTACGTCAACAAAAACACTGACATGCATGATGCGCAAATTCGTACACATGCTTACAGTGCGCGCATCGATACAAGTCCGGGGCAGCCAATGAACGTCGCTTGACAAAAATCATCAGACGACTCGTGGTAGAGGTGGGGGTCCCTCCAGCCTTGAAATCCGCAAATGTTTACGTTTTGCGGCCCTTGAAATAGGCAAGAGTTCAATGTAGTCCAATTTTTCTATTGGGTTCCATTAATTTAGTACGCATTTAAGCAAAAAAAAACAATAGAGGAAGGAGTGTGAAGTTTGATATTGAATAGCATTTTTGCCCCATAGATTACTATAGATTTCATACATAGATTAGTTAAATTTTTCTTAACATAAAATTAAAAATGAGATGGATTTAAGTGACCTTTTCCTTTAAAAAAAGTGACTATAGTGACTTTTTCTTAAAAAACTGAATAAAAAGTGACTTAAGTGACTATGTGCCAGCCCTGATTACATATTAGGTATACACTATACATGTCCTTAAAATATTTAATAATTTCGTAATTTGAATTATTTTAAAGTAATTTATTTTAAATACACAAATAGCTAAGTTTTAAAAAAATCCTTCCAATTACGATTACAAATTCCATTGTTTTAAAATTTTGAATTCGTGTTGCAACTATTGTCCATTTCTAGAACCTCAGTACTTTGAAATAATTGTTTTTTTTTCATGTATTTAAATCTACTTATTTTTTACTTTTAAGGATTTCGGTTTGCAAAATCATTACAAATTAAAGAACTTAAAAAACTGGAATTTTTTTTACCGAAATTGGTATTTAAACTTGAATTAAGTTTTTAAATATTTTGATTGATATCAAGTTTAATTTATAGCTTTTATCATTTAGATTTGTTTTTCGATCCAAGTTTTTAAAATTGACCAATACATATTTGTATTTTAATTATCACAGCGCAACTTGAGGGCTTTTTATAATTTCAAATCCGTTTTTTTTATGTGAAAATTCTCAGCTTGAATTGTCTTAACATGAGCCAAGGTTCCAGTACCTAGATTCCTTTAAACTTAAATTGCATGAACCTTGATTTTTTTTATTTGAAGTTTCCGGCTAAAATATTGTTTACATTTCAACAAAAAAAATTGAATTGCTTCCAAATTCAACTGTTGCTTTCAAAATCAAAACTCGCTCTCTGTTTGATTTGTTTAGAAATTAGAAGGATTTTTAATTTGAACCTTCTGAACAAAGAATTTTTTTATTCTAGACTATTTTAAATCTTCTAATTTTTCGCATCTAATATGTAAAGCCTGAATATTCAATCAGAAAATGTTAATAGGTTTTTAAAGAAGAGGCCAATTTGACACGAGAAGGGAAAGGATTTCCAATTCTTTTAAAACTGCGCAAAGCCTTGCCAAAGAAAAATATTCTTATACTGCCGTTGGTAAATAACGAAGCAAATATCCATTCCGAAGATGAAAATATTTCCATGAAGAATTATATAGAGGGAACGAAGTTACTGGCCAATTATTTCCATCAACTGGGGAACGTCTCCAAATAGGTCTGAAAGGCCTGATTGTAAAAATAAACTCTGATTAAAATTGATTGAATCCCTTAAATTATTTATTTAAAAGATGCAGAAGTCTTTACTTTTGTACAAATCTGTAATGAACTATTTACAAAGTTTGAAAGCACCTCAGATCCCTACAATGATCCGTTCGTAAATTTGAATAGGTGCTCTATCAGTTCGTTTTCACTATACACTTCATTTTCATTTATCTGTTCGCTATCATTTTCATTAAAAATATCTTGTACAGTTCCCGTCACGGTAAAACTTGAATCCCGATAATTCTTTTCATTCATACCACACGGAACAGTTTTAAAATTACTTTTGTCGAAATTATTCGTCTCCACAATGCTAATATCAAACGAATCTGTCGTCTCGTTAGATCCGTTCGTAAAAACCGAATCCTTTTGGTGCTTCCTTCGAAGAGTTCTTTGAGACGGTAAAGGAAAATTATACTCTAACAATTTCTCGTATCCATCACTCCCGCACACTCTTCTGATTTCCAAAGCCATTGTCAAAGACTCCGCCGTAAATTCGTGTCTCGCGTAATCCGAGAATAAAATATCAAATGGTGTTTGTCGCTCATCCTCAAGCTGAAAATGTCTCCGCCTTACAAGTGCTCGCATGTTGTTCATCCTCCTCTTATAAGTTGTCGCGTTTCTTTCAGCTCGTTCGAGTAATTTCGACGCTTTGCCCACTTTCCAGTTCAATTCCTTTATAGCCTTCTCTCTGTTCCTCACCTGATATTCTAAATTTTTTTTGTTCTGATGCTCCACTGATAGTGAACGCGACAACCTTCTGTTAACATCTTCCACAGCCTTAACTTTGTTCGTCAAGTCTTTAATTAGTTCCTGCATCGTGGCAACATTTCGTTTACCACGCCCTTGTGTACTTTCTTTCCGATTTAATTTCGCTGATAGAATCGAGATTTCTCTATTCTTGAGTTTAAGTGCATCGTTCACTTCAGTCACCTTCATTTCCATACCCTTATAGGCAGATAGGTGCTCGGTTAGTTGTGAAATGACTCCTTCTTGTTGCTCTATCTTCAACTTCAACTCGCGATAGATGTCTGTCGTAATGATATTGCAGTCCTCATCGGATAATCGAGTTCTTTTTATACCACGTTTAGAAGTATCTTGATAATTGACCTCATCTTGAGGAATTTCTTGAATTTCGTCATCATCTTGATGTTCTTGATCTTCATTTTCATGATGATCTTGATCTTGAACCTCATGATGATCTTGATTTCGTTCCTGATTTTCAGCCTGAAAGTCTACTTCAATCAAATCACATTCCGAGGATAACGCCATTCTTTCTTGCTTCAACTCAAATTTATTACTGTATTGAACCTGATCGTCAGAATGAATGTCCTCTGTGCCAGCATCACTTATTCTTTCTGTTTTGATAATTTTGGGTAAGCTATTTTCTACTCTTATAATTGAGGTGATGCAAGAATCTCCGTAATCTTGGCGTTGGTTCTCATTTTCTTCTGAACTGCAATCCAAGGATGGTTTCGAGCTAAGATTTCTCATAACATCCGATACATCTTCCATCGCCCCCGATACCGTAATTCCGAAATTTCTTTTTCTCTTTCGTTTTCCCTGATTTAAACTATTAGAGTTGGTATCAGAAAAATCGCTCTCTGAACCACTTGGACTCTTGTTGAATGATCCATTATCAGAAATAATCCTCTCGATCGACTTCATAGTATCTTCTCTAACCTTCTTTTTGCGCTGTAATGCAGCTCTCAAATTGGACATTTGTTCGGGGTCCTTAGCGTCTCCAATTTCCTCGTCTGTATCTTCTACCAAGAAATCTCCATTTTTAAAACTAGGGTTGATAAGAGACGATTTGCTGTTATCATCGCTGTTCTCCAAGCAAGCTATCGTATCATTTGGGATCGTTTGACCATTTAAAACACCATCATTCTTTTGCCAACTGGGTTCGCTATTCAATCCTTTTGTATTCTCAATTTTTCGAATCTTACCTAGCGATTTATTTTTATACACCCTCAACGTTGATCTCTTTTGTTTCGACGACTCATCATCGGAGTTGATTCCTTCATAAATTCGTTCCATGTTGCTTTCGACTTCATTGTAAATATCGTCGGTCGTAGCACGGTCATCCATCTCATCCTTGACTTCAACTTTTATTCTAGAATTAATTGGCATTTGATTGGATAAGATTTCAATAGGTTGAAGATGATTCGTAGTGTCTTCGTTCTCGTTATTTATTATTATGTAGTTGTTACCATCATTAATGAATGATCCAATCTCTTGGTCGTT
This sequence comes from Andricus curvator, assembly GCA_932195095.1. NCBI lineage: Eukaryota > Metazoa > Arthropoda > Insecta > Hymenoptera > Cynipidae > Andricus > Andricus curvator. The sequence goes on along the minus strand of CAKNYM010052949.1, from coordinate 427,457 downwards.
TTCGTCGGATATCATGATTACATTTTCATGCTGCAGATTGCTGAGAGGTCCGGTTGTGATAATTTGGTACACATTATTTGCAGACAGTCCTTCCTTTCCCGTTATGTTTTGTAAAATTGACGAGTTTGGGGAATCGAGAAAGACGACAGATTCATCTTCAAAGTCTTGAACTTCTCCGGGCGATTCCATGTAGACATAATTCTCTTCCTCATCATCATCCAAGATTTCTATTCCACATTCGTCATCTTCACTCTCCCCATCGGCGCATAGTCTTCTGCGTTTATTTGGTGATTTGCGATTGGTTACCACCCTAAATATGGATGGCAACGCCCCTTTTCTTAATTTCAATCTACCACATTGTGTAACCATCCATTGATTGGCTGCAAAGTGCGAGTGACAGAGGAAAGAATTATTGGAAGGTTCCCAATTCGCCCTGCCGACGCGATCTTTCCATATTTGTCGCAAAATCGGGTCGCGAGGGAAACACTTCATAGTGTAACCCTTTTCGCTACGATTATTACATCCAATAGCGGCACAGCCAGGCATTGTTGAGAATGTAATGTTACTCTCTGTGATCCCTCTCTGATGTTATGGGTTCGAATAAATTAAAGACATGGCTTGCTTAGTGATGTGCACGAAACATCTGAAATCAGATTTCACATCCACCTGCATTAGAAAAGCTATGAGGAATCCAATTGATTGAATTAATGCCCAATACATTGAATAATTTGAAAGGAAACAAGCATTTGAATTAATTCAATTGATGCTTGTATTTTTAATTAGGAATTTAGCTTTTAGTTTTCAGCTTATACAGAGTGGTCACACAAATGTCAAAAAAGAATTTCAGGTAATTCCCCGATTGGAACAAATTTTACGCATATAAAATTCAACAACATTAGATTCAAATGTTCAATTCAGTACAAATTTTAAACAAGAAGGATTTTTACGTTTAATTTCAAAGCCTTCAAAATTAAAAAGTATTCCAAAATAACATTAAACATTAACAATAAAATAATTAATAAATGAAAAAATCTCCAAATGAATATCCATCAAAATTTAAAAAATGTCTTAAATTGAACAATTACAAACTCAAAACTCACAGATTACTTTTTCAGCAGTATGTCCTTTAATTTTCAATTTGATATCATATAAGTTCGAGGCAAATTATGCAAAATAATAGCATATTCCATTGGTAGTAGTGAAAGAAAAAAAACAAAGAAAAGTAATTTCAAAAAAGTCTACAAAATTTCAAACAGACTTTTTCAGTGTCAGTTTTTCTACACGACCTCACTGTAGTTATCCAATTCTGAATATCTGAAATTGTCCAGTTCTAAACACTTGAATTTTAAATTATTTGGTTTAAAACGTAAACAATTTAAAATTGATCAATTATTAAGTAAGACTTTCAATTGTAAATGAACTGAAGGATTTATTTTGATATTTTTCAATTTAAAGAAATACCTTAAAATAACAGAACATAAAATAAAATTGTTTAATGTTTGAAATGAATTTTAAAGTGATTGCGCTTTTTTTTAAATTTTCGATAATTGCATAGTCCAGTGACTACCCTATTAATTTTAATAATTGAAATGCATTAGTACATTAAAGTACATTAGGATAAGAATAGAAAGTAATTTGAAAAATCTATAACCATTCTGTACTAAAAGTTCACTTGGTTTCCTTACGTATTAAGGAAAGGATTCCTTACGGGTTTTCTTGAAGAAAAAAAAAAAACAAACAAAAAACAATTCAGATAGCACTGTTCCTGAATGTTTCTTTCAAATCTTTGATTGAAACGAAAATATTATTTCCAAAATTGCGAGTTAGTTACTTTATCAAGGTAAAAATATCGCATTATTTTAGTATTAATAAATATATTTCCAAAGGTAAGTTCTACATTCTAACTTAAAATTTCTTTTCTGGTAAAGTTTATATGCAGAAAAATATTTTGACTTGCAGATTCATTACTAAATTTTTAAAATAGTTAAAAATTATAAACCTACTTTTTAATCAGAACAACAAAAGTTCGTTTTCTAATAAAAAGAACAATATTACTGACGATTCTTTACATAATTTTTAAAGCATTAAAAAATCTCTAGGACATTAAAAAATTAAAAATTCTTAAAAATATTCTAAAATTGAATATTTTAACATTTTTATGACAAAATCCAGGTTTGCAAGAAACTTTTTAACCCAAAAAAGTGACCATATTTTAGATGCTTAAAGTTCTGAATATTGAAATTTCTACAGTAATTTTTGATTCACCAACGCTGAAACGAAAGTTACCATCAGTTCATTTGCAATGTATAAATCTGAAATTATTCGATGTTAAACGCTTCAAACTTCAAATTGTTCAATCTTCAAAGGTTTAAATTTTAACTTGAATAATTATGAACGATTTAAATTCGAAATCGACCTTACTTTTGAGTCATTTAAATTTGATACAGTTTAGAATATTTGAATTCAAAGTTGTCCAATTTTGAATATTAAAATTTGAAAATGTCCAACATTTAATATTTAAATTTTAAATGATTGGATTATAATTGTTCAATCTCAGAGTCCACTAATTGCATATTATTTATTCTTGTATGCTTAAAATTTAAAATTGTCACATTTATAACGATTCATTATGGAATTATTGCTTTTATGATCGGTCAACAATTAAAATTGTACAATTTGAAACATCTTATTTTGAAATAATTCAATTTTTAATATTAAAATGTAAAATTGTCCAATTTTAAATATATAAATTTAAAATTGTCGAACTTTTAGTATTTAAATTTTTTATATTTAGATTAAAATTGTTCAATCACAAGTGCCATGAATTATATAATATTTACTTTTTTATGCTTTAAATTTAAGTTGTCCCATTTTTAACGATTCAATATAAAAATATTACTTTTATGATCGGTCAACACTTAAAATTGTACAATTTGGAACTTCTAATTATGAAATTGTCCAATTTTCAATATTAAATTTAAAATTGTCCAATTTTAAATATTTGAAATTGGAATTGTCCAACTTTTTATAATTCAATTTTAAATAAATGGATTAAAATTGTTCAAACTCAAGAGCCATGAATTATATATTTAATTTTTTATGTTTTAAATTTAATTTGTCCCATTTTTAATGATTCAATATGAAAATATTGTTTTTATGATCGCTCAATATTTAAAATTGGCCAACTTTAAATATCCTAATTTAAAATTGTTCAATCTCAAGTGCTATGAATTGTATATTATTTAATTTCGTATGCTTTACATTTAAGATTGTCTCATTTCTAATAATTTAATAGGGAAATATTGCTTTTATGATCACTGAACATTTAAAATTGTGCAATTTGGAACTTCTTATTTTGAAATGGTCCAATTGTAATATTAAAATTTGAAATTAGTCCAATTTTAAATATTTAAATTTGAAAT
>CAKNYM010052949.1:368076-411720 GCA_932195095.1 Andricus curvator | reverse complement strand
TCAGCTGATTTGGATTTTGGAGTCAGGTATTTTTGTAAACATTTATTCTTTTTATTCTGCAATTGTGCTAACTTTAAGTAAGTGTATTAACAGGCTCGCAAAGGTTTCTAGGTTAACTTTAGAAATAATATCGATTAGTTATTTCACTTGTATAGGACCCAGTAACAATTTTTAACATATGAGCGAGTACATTTGTCGTAAATGTTACTAAAATTATGACAGTATACACTTTTATATCTAATTTTATTATTTTTAAGGATGTATATATAATTTATGAGAAAAATTTTTCTTAGCAATTTGCATAAATGTAATACGAATAATAAAGATTCAACTATATATACTAGTGCTCCACGCTTTCGCCGGGTTAAATGTTTAAACAATTCGAATAATTTCTACGTTTAGCTGTTTAGACATTTGTGCGTAGAAAAGTGAATTCAATTAAAATTTCCATCGTTTTGAAATCCTTTTTTTTATATTTATTTTACGATTTAAAATGTTCCGAAGTCTGAATTGCGAAAAACACACTTTGTGTAGTCCGCATTTATAATTTTCGGAGCAAAGTGTTCAGTTTTATAACCTAATATTTTAAATTTGTAAGGATAATAATTTTATAACATTATTTCAGTAATTCACAATATTAATAATATTTTAAATATAATAATATTTAATTTAATGATATTACAAAACAAACACGCGCTCTACGTGGGCGATTTTTTTATTCTTGCGCAATTTTTAAATTATAATATAAAATTAAATTAGTACAAAATATTCTTTGAATCTAATGTTTTTTTTTATTAAAAATAGAAATGTTAGCGTAAACTAAAACTGTGGTGAAAAACGCTAGCATAACCTAAAATTGTTTAACATTTTTGATCATTTTTGAAATCCAATAATTTGTACTTAAAATAACTGATTTACGGTATAACACGAAAACAAGACATTTTAGAAAAATTGTGAACTTAATGACGCTGAATGCTAAGCTGGAAAATCTTATGACTTTTAATTCAAAATACCAATTCTCGACGAAAAAAACTAACATGACATAATAAAAAATTGTTCTACATTGTAAATTTTCTTTGAAGATTAATGAGTTTTTTTTTAAATAACCGAAATCCGGTGAAAAATGTTATCATAACCTTAAAGGTTTGAAAATTGTAAATCTTTTTTAAACTCATTTCGATAATTCCGGTGAATTTTAAATCTTATGATTATTTAATAAAAATACCGATTTCCGGTGTAAAACGTCAACGTAACCTAAATTTGTTGAAAGGTTGTGAATATTTGTTTGAAATCCAATTATTTCTAAATAAAAATTTTAATTTCCGAACAATAACAAAATCCAAAATTGTTCAAACTTGTAAATTGTACAATTTTATTATTGACAATTTTTAAATATTCTTTAAAATGTATTAATTTTTTATTAAAAGTTCCAATAGTTTCCACAAAAAAAAACTAACATAACATTACAGAAAATTGTTCGGAATTGTAAATCTTTGTTGAAATATAAGGTTTTTTGTTTAAAATAGCCAGATTTGTGTTAAAAAAAAACGTTATCATAATCTCAAAGTGTTCAAAAATTGCAAATGTTGTGCGAACTATAAAGATTTTTGTTTTAAAATACCGACTTTGTTGTAAAACGCTAACGTAATCTAAAACTTTCAAAAAATTATAAACCTTTTTAATAGAAAAATGTAAATTGTTGAAAATATTGTTCTCTTTGGATTCTAATAATTCTTGTTTAAAAATGCTAATTTCTGATGAAAAAACCTAAAATTTTGAGAAATTTAAAGTCTTCTTCGAAACTTTATAATTTCAGGTTAATATACTTTTTTAATACTAATTTCAAGCGAAAAGATCTTAAAATAAAATATGTTTAATATTTTTATTAAATTATTATATAAGTTCTAATTTTTTTAGTTTTGAAAAGTTTTTATTTAACCGCGCAAGAAAATGTAAAAAGCACAAATGTTTCTCAATTCGCTCAAGATTTTCGATAATTTCCTTATTAAAATGGATTATATGTAGATTTAATTTTTAATTCTGTAAATTTAAGATAAAAAACAACTTCAAGTAATGAAAAACCAATCAGGTTTTCAACAACAATCATTGCGAGATTTTCCAGATTAGTTACACCACTTTTTTTAGATAGGATTTCACAATATTAATAATAGTTTAAATATTTTAATAATTAAATATTAAATTATTTGGTTTGGAACGTAAACAATTTAAAATTGTTCAATTATTAAGTAAGACTGTAGATATAACTGTCAATATAAAATCAATCAAATATTATCAAATAACAGTCAGTCTATAGTTTGAAATGACATATTTTTCAAATTAATTTTTTTTCTTATATCCTAATATTTATAAGTACTAAAAATGGACTTCAATTTTTGTTTAAACTATTATTCTTTATTTTATAAATTATCAAAATTCTTATTTATCTCAGGCTTCACAGTCTTTCCCCCATTGGCCTCTTTCCTCTTTTTTCTCCTTTTTCCATTTTAATTAAAACCGGATTAATAGAGTCCAACAATAAAATCCAACTATTTTTTGTTGAGCTAATTAGTTTTGTTTTAATAGTCTACTATTATATTTTTGGTTGAGAATTCATCTTTTTGTTAAAAATTTTATTATTCGGTTGAAAAATTAAATATTTTGATGAAAATGCGTTCTTTTTTTGTTTGAATTCAACTGTTATTGATCTAAAATAAAGATATTTTTGGGTTGAAATATCAACTGTTATATTTTGTTGAACTAAGTTGTTAAAATTAATGTTTAACTGAAAATTTAACTATTCCAGTTTTGGTAGAAAATTGATGTTTTTTAGTTGAAAATTCGTTTTTTGGTTTGAAAATTCATGTTTTTGTTGAGGATTTTGCTATTTTGTGGAAAATTTATTCCTTTTTTGTCTGAAAATTAATTTTTGTAACTGTAAATTTACCTATTCGAATTTTTGGTTGGAAAATAATCTCTTTTAGTTGGAAATTCATTTTTTATTTAAAATTGATCTTTTAGTTGAAATTTCATCTTTTAATCTTTTGGTTGAAAATCCATCTTTTTAGTTAAAAATTGAACTGTTTGGTTACAAATTCATCTATTTTGTTGAAAGTGCAATATTTTTACTGGAAATGTTAAAGAGTTAAATCGTTTTATTTAATAGAATTGATTCCGCTATTTTGGTGAAAAATCTGCTTTATTATTTTTGGGTTTCTCCTGTAAGTGGGTGGAGGGGAGGGGGGGTCTACATACAAAAGGTGTGTAGTCCACAAGTTGAAACATTTTAAGCCCTGCTTCGGTTGGTTTCAAATTATGTGAAATTATGTCTTTTGGTTTGAATATTAACCTGAAGATTTAAACAATGTAAATTTTGTTTAAATCAAAAAAAAAATAAGTTCAAAACGATGGAAAGTTTAATCGAATGAACTTTTCTTCGTCTTTTTTGTCAATTTTAAAAATCAACTTACATATTAAGTTATTTTGAACTTGACAGTTTTTAATTTATCCAATTCTTTTATAATGCTTTGTTGCTCAGTTTTAAATGTGGAATAACATGTCCTAAACAATAATTTACAATATGTCAAATAAAGAATTGAATTTTTCTTATTTAAAAAAAACTCTATACTTTTTCTTCTTCAAATATTTAAAACTTTTAAAAACTATCCAAAAGTGATACAAAATAAAGAAAAGTCGAGTGCAAAAACGCTAGAATAACCTTTGTGATAAAAAAACTGTTTTGATTATATAGTTCCTTGTTTTAAAAATTGATTTTCTATTTCTTTTATGTATAAAAGAACGAAACAATTCTTTGACTACAACATGAGTATTAATTTATACTTATAATTTAAGTTGATAATTTAAACCTTTCAAAGTATTTAAATATCCAAGCTCAAATGCATTAAAATTTCCAGGCATCCAAAGTGAAACGAATTTATCTAAAATTTCCGGCTTTTAACAACACACTTTGAAATCCACTTTGAAATATCACCTGTGCCTTTTAGTTTTCTCTGATTTAAAAATATGTTTGAACTTATTTTTAATTTATTAATTGCAAATTAGTCATCAGGTTAATTTTGTAACATTGAGTATTCCTTTACAAATATAAAAATTTAGGGTTTGTAGTTTTATATTTATTAATATTTTAAATTATTTTTACAGAAAAAAAGAGAAAATATCCAATTGTATTACAATTGCTGATGGAGTATGTCTTTCAGCAATCGGAGTGGGTCTACAATTTTCTCAAGTTCTTAGTCTTTCGATTGAAACTTTATTGTCGTATTGCGACGATAATGACTCGGACGTTCGAACTGTGGCAGACGAATGTCTCAACAGGATTATTAGGGTAGGAATATACATTTTTAAGAATTATAGGATATTTTATTAAACAGAATATGAAGAAGAGTTTACTTCTTTCTTATGTAAGACCTGGGTTTGGTCACGAAATAAAAAAAAACTCGGAAATTTTTAAAAATCGGGAGAACCCCGGAAATAACCTGACGTACAGAAATACTAGTAAATAAAAATATTAATGAACTTTAGAAGTTCAAATCACAGTTAAATGTCACATTAAAGGTTACGATTAAATTGAATGAATTAGGTCACTAAAATAGATAAATTCAAAAATGGACGAAAGTGATTTTCGTCACTTTTGTAGTTAATTAAAAATTTATCAACGAAAATCCTAAATGAATAATTATATGTTTTAAACATTCAATTTTTTCAGAAAAATATTATAACCTAAAATAGCCTTAACACTGTAACTAAAACAATTTCAATTCTTTCAACTTGGTTTTATTTTTAGGATAATAATTATAATTTTTTTGTTTAAAAAGTCATAGTTGACATATGCGATACATTTAAAGAAATAAGAACAGCATTCATTCTAAAACTGGTTTAATTATTAATTTATAAATGCTATTAAATTAAGAGATTTTGCTCGTTATGAACTAAAATATTTCACACGATTTAATATTATTAAATTTTCAACTATTACAACAATTCTTGGTTGTTGTTGAAATTATTCACGGATTTTTTTTCTTTTTTTTTTTTGACACTGCGCATTAAATTTTGTTTCTTTTGGTTTTCTTTTCTGAAATTGTGCAATCGTATTTATCTGGTTGTATTAAGTTGTATTTTTTAAGATAAAAAATGTAACCAAACTTTCACATTGAACAACTTATATGTTTTAACATCGATCAGAAATTGGGACATTTTCAATTTCTAATTTTGTTAGTTTGAAATGTTCTATACATCTTTTACTTAATATTTTTCTAATTTTTCGTTCTTCTAGTTTATAATCATATGATTACGGTTGAATTTGACTTAAAGTTGTTTAATTTACAATGTACCAGTTTTCAGATATTTTCGATTTTGTGGTTTATTAAATTTTGGACGACTTGGTCGTTACAACAACCTATTGCGTTAATACATTTATTAAAAAGTTTTTTGACAAAGTTCTGTGAAATTGAGTAGTCTTATACTTACAGTAAATGAATTTATAAATTAATCATCTAAAAAAATGTTGACCTTTTTTGCTTTTATTACTATTCAAAAATAAGAATAAAAACGATTTTTTCAACCAGTAGAATTAATGAATAAATTAGAGGTGTGCAGTCGTTTATTCTAATTTTCAATACAAATTTAGACACGCTTGGAACATTGGATTTTTCGACACAGAAAAAAACGAACTGTACATCAAACTGGCTTGATTTTCTTAGATTATTACACTTTTTAAAATCAAAATTACTCCTTGTTTTTGCGGAGCAAAATGGATCTAAAAAATAAGTATTTTATTTAAAAAATTGTGATAATCTAAAGAAATCAAACCAGTTTGATGTACAGCTGGATTTTTTTTCTTGAAATATCTAATGTTGCGAGTCCAAAATTTTCATGGAAAATTCAAACAAGCTACTGTACACCTCTAGTTTGAGTTAATCGGCAACACTGGGAAATGTCCGGTCTTTTCGTTTCCAATTAGAAAGCATATAATTTTCAAAGTATTTAGAATAATTAAACTTTAAAGGTTCACAATATTTCTCGCAATATTAAAAATTTTGTAATTTATAACGGTGAAAATGGCAGTGATTTTTTTGACAGAAATCACATTTTTTGGTAAAAAAATCTATGCAGTCGTTTTGAATATCACTTGATACTAAATAATATGATACCAATTTTAGGACCTAAATTTTAGGAACTAAAGTTTTACTTTAAATTAATTTCTAGAGGTTTCGAATTTTAAATTTCACAATATTGTAGTTTCAAATCCAAATATTCAACATGTCAGGGCCATTCCGCTATTAAATAATTTAAAACTTCGTAATTAAAGCCTTGATAGTCAGTTTAGAAATTAATAATTTCAGATGTGAATATAAAGCAATTTCGAATTGAAAAGCTTAAAATTGTACAATTTCAAAAAATGGAATCGTATTACAGCAATCTTGTTTTGTATTCTTTATTTTAATTTTCAATCTAGTATCTTGAAATTTTCCGACTTTTAGTTCAAGATTTAAACAAATGAATCATTCTAAATTGAAAAATGTTTGATTGGAAAGTTTCAAGAATTAATATTGAATAATAATTCTAAAGGAAGGTTTGAAGTTAAAAAAATAAAAATTGGATTTGAAATAAAAAAGATGAAAATTAAAGTATCTGAAATTGATACATCAGTAAATCTGTAAAACATCAATTTTAGAGTTCTGAATTGTCATGTTGAACGCTAAATGTTTAATTTTTCCATTCCATAGGTTTTAATTTTGCAGTTACAATTGAAATGGTTGAAGTCTGGAAAGTATAATTAGCAATTTAAAAATTATTAATTTGTAAGCGATTTAAATTTATTTCAATTATCTGAAATTTGAAAGGATTTGAGAATAAAAAAGTTTTAATATCATAATTTTTGGTGACTGAAATTTTTGCAATCTTAAATAAAGTTCCCATTCGTTTAAGTTTCAACGTTCCGTAGTCCGTTGTAGAATATTTTTCATTTTTAATGTTTCCCATTTAAAATCACTATTTATTTTAAAAGTTTTTTTAGAATAATTCAATTCATTTTTTGATTTTAAAAAACTTTGTCTAGTTAGCTTTAATGTTAAATTTCAACTTTGTTATGTAGCTTTGACTTTGCGAGAGTAAATTTGGTTTTCAATATCAAATGGTCATTTCTTAATCGCTTTGAATTAAAAATTATTCAACTTCAAAAGTTTCCAATTTTTAATTGTTAAATTTTGAACGCGTTTAATTATGAATAATACAATTTCAATTCCTCTGTATTTTAAATGACCCAATTTCCAAAATTTGAATCTTAAAATATTCCATTTTTATCGTTTTGATATTGTCTTATTTTTGAAATTTTAACCTGAAATCATTGAATTTCGTGATTCTTTAATTAAAAATAAAATTGTTTAATTTTGAGCGCTTCGACTAACAAATTATATCTACATATAATTCAACTCGATTCGAAATTATTAACTTTTAATTACTGTTTAAAAAATATTTAAAACATAGTATTAAAAAACTGGTTTAATAATAGATTTTTAAATATGCATATTTTTCATGTTAATCTCTGTATTTTCCTTTATTAGACACAAAAATTTCCATATCCTACTTATTATATGATTCATAGTCAATCGATTTCTTGCAAAAAGGTTTGCTGATGCTTATCGATTTCCGCAATTGATCATATATGTGAAAAAACTGTGGGTTACGCTAAGAGAGTTAATTTTTTTCTAAACCGGGAGAAATCACGAATATTTACCGGGTGAAAGCCGGGAGACGAAAATTTAAAAAATAGTGGCCACCCTTTATTTAGTTTTTATTAATTAGAATTAGGATCAGTAAGACTTTATAATATATAATTTTAGGCGATGGCTGATGGCCATATCGTGAAAGTACAAGTTGAATTATACCATGAAATAAAAAGAAATGGATCTGCGCGCTCTTTAAGAGCCGCATTAAGTCGTTTTGGATTACTTAGTCATATGATCCGAGCAGCCAAGGGAAAAGCTTATGTGTCAAATTTAATTCCATGTATAGTAGCAATTATGAAACGTAAAGAAGAATCTGTGATTGAAACACTAGCTCAGTCGCTACCATTAATGTTGAAGTCATTGGGACCATTTATGACGGACAAAGATGTTAAGGTCAGCGCAAATAGTAATATTTTGTAAGATGTTTCTAATATCATTCAAAAAATTTGATTTCTATTTAAAACTCTCAAATTTTTTTTGTCATAGAACTTGTTGAAAGCCTTTTTTCCAAACGTTTCATCAACTGAAGCTACATTTCGAAGATCCGCAGCTGGGATGATATTAACGACATGTTTAAATTGTCGTAAACCTCAAAACTTTCTCAGCTACGTAATGGACAATCTTATAGGTATTTATATATGTTTAATAAATTATTTTAATATAATAGAAAATACTATCGGGGCCGTTCAAAAACTTCGTCAAGCAATTTTAAACACTTTTTCCACCCCTCCCCTTTTTCGTCACAGATCATCACACGAAGCTTGAGCCCCCCGGAATGAGGTCACAAATGCGAACACCCAAACCCCCTTTTAGGTCAAAATTGGTTAATAATAATAGGGTTGTTTTTTAGAGGAAATTAGGCTTACGTATCATTGCGATTTTGAAAAAAAAAATGTTACGAAGTTATGCGTATTTGAATTTTTTGCTTTGCTTTTCAAAAAATCCCAGTTTTTTTAAAACTTATATAACTTTTGCATTAATTGAAATATTTAATATTCTTTGCTAATTGTTTTTTAAATTTGTACTATCCTAAGAAAAATACCTTGTGAGTTTTGTGCAGGCTAAATAACTTTTGTGGCCAGGAGAATTTTTTGTCATAAAATTGAATTTTCGCATTTTTCTTGCAAACAACAGATACAAAAAAGTGTTTAAAAAATAGTTTGCGCAGTTAAAAAAGTTCTACAAAAAGTTCTTTCGAGTCAGAATCTGAAAAGAAATCTTAAATATCTCAAATAATGAAAAATTTATATAAGTTTAAATAAAAAATTTGATTTTTTTTAAAACAAAGCAAAAATTTCAAATACGCAAAACTTCGTAAGATTTTTTTTTCACAAATCGCAAAAATACGTATCGCCTAATTTACTCTTAAGAAACAACATATTTTGTCTCCAGGAATAAATTCTTTTGAATAAAATTAATTGAATTCCGTATGAAACGTTTGTATAGGATTTCAATTGAAAATATATTGCATTTTCAACAAAATAGCAGAATTTTCAATCAAAAAATATTAATTTTCTACCAAAAGAGATGTATTTTCAACGAAAGAGTTGAGTTGCCAGGCTGAAAAGTCGAATGTTTTAGAAAACAGCTGACTTTTAAACCCGAAAAGATGAATTTTAAATCAAGAAAGATGAATTTTCATTCATGAAAGATGATTTTTTAACCAATTTTTTGAATTTTCAACAAACAAACAAATTAATTTTAGGCCAAAAAGTTGCATTTGTAAGCAAGAAGTTTAACTTTCGAGAAAAAGAGACGAATTTTTACTAAATAGTTGAATTTTTAACTAATTGGTCCAATTTAAAAAAAAAATAATAATTAACTTCAACCACAAAAAGTTGCATTTTTAACCAAATAGTCGATTCGTCAAAACAAAAATACAAATTTTTTAGAAGACAGTTGAATTTTCAACCAAGAAAGATGAATTTACAATCGAGAGCTTTTCTAAAATAAATATGAATTTTAAATTCAAAAGGATGAATTTTCTATTCAAAAATACGCATTTTCAACAAATCAGTTGAATTTTCGAAGAAAAAAGATGAATTTTCAACAAAATAGTTTAATTCTCAACAAAATAGTTTAATTTTTGACAAAATAGTTCAATTTTTAGCTACATAGTTGAATTTTTAACTACATAGTTAAATTTTCGACCCAAAAAGATGAATTTTGAACCAGATAGTTAATTAAAAAATATATTAACTAAACAGTTGCATTATAACTAAATAGTTTAACTTTCAAGCAAAATTGACAAATTTTTAACAAAATGGTTGAATTTGCAAGCCAAAAAGATGAATTTTTGAGAAGACAGTTAAATTTCCAACAAAATAATTAAATTTTCAAGAAAATAGTTGAATTTTTAACAAAATAATTTAATTTTCAACTAAAATGATGAAACTTAAAAAAAATGCATTTTTATCAAAGTATTTCAACTGCAAGTAGGTGTTTGAATTTACAATAAAAAAGATTAATTCGCAACGAAAAATATAATATTTAAGTTGTTGTTATAGTATTGGACCCGGTTTTTTTAGTAAATAACGATGGTAGTTTTGTCGGTTTCTGTTCTATTATATTTTATAATTATATTATATATATATTTTATACAGTAATATTTTTTTGAAAAATATAATAGATGTTTCAACCAAAAAAAGATTTTATATTTGAATAAAAAACAGTCGAATTTAAACAAAAAAGATGAATTCTCAACGAAAAATATAATATTAACATGATATTTGAATCCTCAACCAAAACAGATTCATTTTCAATCAATCGGTTGCATTTTTAACCAAAAAAGATAAAATTTATACCTAAAGAGGTGAAGTTTCAACCCAAAAGTATAGATTTTAAAGAAAAAAGTCCATTTTTAACCTATTGGTTTAGTTTCCAATCAAGAAGATTAATTTTCTGCCAAGAAAGACAAATTTACAACAAAATGCATAAATTTTCAACCGAATTGTTGAATTTTCTACTTAAAACAAACTTTCAACAAAATATGTAAAGTTTCAACCAGAGATGGATATTTAACTACTAAAAAGAATTTTTAACAAAGTATTTCAACTTTCAACCAAGCAGTTAAATTTTCAATACATGAGATTAGTTTTCTACCAAAAATGACAAATTTACAACAAAATACCTAAATTTTTAACCAAATTGTTGAATTCTTTAAACAGAATAGATGAATTCTCAATGAACTATTTAATGATTGAATTTACAACTAAAAACAATCATTTTCATTCAAAAATAGATTAGTTAAATTTTTAGGTCAAAAAATTAATTTGCAACTAAAAAGAATGAATTTTCAACAAAATAGTTCAATCTTCAACCAAATAGTAAAATTTTAAACTAAAAGAGATGAATTCTGATCCAAAAATATAATATTAGACATTTCAGTTAAACAGAATTAACATTCGACGAAAAATAGTTGGATTTTCTTATTGGGTTCTATCAATTCAGTTCGCACTTAAGCCAAAAAAAGAGGAAAATGGGACGTTTCTGTCAAACAGGGGAAAAACGAGAATTCTTTTTTAAAAAACGGGTAAAGAAGGGAATAGGAATTTAATTTTTTTCAAACTTTTCAAAAAATTGTTATTCGCATTTATATTTTCCATGTGTGATGCTACATCCCCCTCCCCCGTTCAGTGTGACGTAGTTTTTGAACGGCCTCGTATAATGGATTTATGTTTACCAGATATAACAGTGCGAGCGATTGAAACTGATAAAGAAACTACGACTACAGTAATAGGAGTTTTTAATTGCTTTCGTATAATGTTGCCTCATATGAATACCCCATTGGAAAGTGAATCTGAAAACGCTCACAGGCTGGAGGGCTTTATACAAATTTACGAGCTGTGTTTGCACTACGCTAAGTGGCATTCAAATCACAATGTAATCAATTCAGCTTTAGAAACCCTCATTCAACTTTTGCAATTTCCCCAAAAGGATTTTGTGTCGGTCTTGTTATCCAAGGACGGTATTGGTCACAGTAGAATTTCAGCGACGGAAAATATAGAGAGACTTTCTTTGGGTCATATGAGTCTTTCTACGACCACGATGAGTGGTGGAACTTCCGATGCAAACTGGAATTTATTAGTCTCGGATGTACCAGATATACCTGATATTACTCCTAAAGTACAAAAGTGGATCACAGACTCCGAACAAGCTTTACCCTTGATTCAAAGGCCTCAAAAACCAGAAGTTCCCAGAGATTCTGATGATGTTTCAGGGAAAATATTGGATGATTATAGCAATTTGAGAATTGGAACTATTGGCAGTATGTAGATTTATTTTTATTCCAAGATTTGACACAAGTCTTTCAAAATTCTTTTTTAATGTTTGAGTTTAGAGTCTTTTTCTTGATTACAGTCATCACAGAGTGTCGCCCAATTTAAAACTTGTCACCTATTTTGGAAATTTTTCACCTTTTTTTCAGTGGAAAAACTAAAATTGTATTCAAGATTGCAATTTCAGGGTCCACAGTCTTCCCTGCGTTTTCCTTTCTTTCAAATTCCCCTTTTTTCCGCTATTCATGAAAAACTTCTTCTTTTTCCGTTCTTCTCTTTAAGTCTACGATATTTGGAAATACAGTTGCTCGTCTTACATCTACAAAATAATTATATTAAAAACTAGAATATGTTATCGCGAGTGGTGAAATTTTTTTTTAACTTACAGAATTATCTATTATAATTCATTTACATTTTTTAAACTTGACTAATTTCAAACTAAACTATTTAGGATTTAATAAACTATTTTTAGCTGCATCTATACAAATTAAATATTTTTGGAATTAACCATAATAAAGTGCGACAGTCTGTCTGCCCACATTGAAGATTTTTCAGTTTAAATTTGAATAACGATTGTCATTGTTTTAGGATTGTCATTACTTTAGGATCATCTAAGGTAGCTGAAATAGTCTAAAAGGTGCTCAAATTAAAATTAAATTTGTTGTTAGGAATAATCAAAGGCAAACTAGATTTTCTAAAAAAAACGAAAAAGACCAAAGAGTTCTGAACTGAATAAAGAATTTCATTTTTCAATTGATTTCTGTAGTTAGTTTTCTTTTCTATGAAGAAATGCAGGTAAAAAAAATCAATCGCAATATTTTTATACAGTTTTTAAAATGGTTAAATTGGACAACTTCAAATCAGAAATGTGAAAAAGTTAAACATTTTATCTTGAAAATGTTTCAGATCGAATAATATAAAATTAAAATTGTCAGAATTAGAGAATTTCAAATTTTGACCTTCAAAATTGAACAATTTATAAGAGATTAGTTGTAAATGTAAGTCTTCAAATATGAAAAATTTTGTATTAAAGATTTTAGAAACGTAACTACTAATTTTAAACGATTTAATTTCACAATCATAATTAATTTTTTTTCAATTTTTATATTCGATTAAAATTAAATATATATTTTGTTTTTATTATTATAAAATCAAAATCCCGGGACGTGAATACAAGGTACGCGTTCTAGCGTTTACTGCTAGTGTAAAATATTTTAGGCGCTCAAAATCCAAATATTTTTATTTATGTTTAAGAGCATTGCAGTGTTTGGTTTCCAATTTACATTTAAAGTATTAATAGTAGTAAGGATCATATAATAAATCTTGGGCAGAAATAATTTAATTATCCTTATAAGTATCACGATTTAATTATTGATGAAGGAATTTTTAGAAGAGGAAATATTCTTGATTATATACACATTTTTTATTAAAAAAATTGTATGTCTTCTCGGACTTGTTTTATATCGCCGTGAATGGATTTTCAACGACCTGAGTGTATCCAATTTAAAAAAGTAAATTCTTTAATGTGAAAATAAATGTTTAATCTTTCCCCTATTTTTCGTGGAATTTTTGTATTTCTTACAGTTTTAGTTTCTCAAATTTTAGATTGTTAAATTTTCAACATTAATGATTGTAAAATGATTTTATTTTGAATGCTTGAATTTGACAATTTTAATTTTTTAAATCTCGTAGTTTTTAACTTTTAGATTCAAACCATTGAAAATTTGAAAATGTACCATTTTGTATATTTATTTTTAAGCCAGGTAGTGAGTCGTTTTTCACTTTTGTTTGATTTTTTAAAATTGTTAGCCTCCTCTTGAGAATATGGTTCAAATTGAAAGGATTTCTAATTTAATATTTTTAGTTTGATGTACATACAAAATTGTTAGATATAAAATTTAAATTTATCACATTTTTGCAAATTCAATAAATTGAAATTTAAGTAATAAAAACTGAAGAGTTTCAAATTTAAAAGCTTAATAATTCAGTAATTTTACGATTGAACTTTAAAGCCTTCAATATTTAAAAAGAAATTGAATTTTCGCGATTTTGAAATTGAACACTTTAAGATTCTGCAAATCCATTTCAAATTGAAAGCCATAATAAGTGTTGACAAATTTTAGATTGAAACATTGCAAATTTCTTGGTATTAAATGGAAATCGTTCAAAGCTGCAGAATTAGAGATCAAAGCCTTTTAATATTTTAATAACTATTATTTCCAAACGATGGAAAAAAAAATTCCAGATTAAAATTTTCAATATTAAACAATTTTAAATTAGGAGCATTTAAAATTGAAGAAATTCGAATTTAAAGTTTGTTGTACAATTTTCATTTGAAATCCTTCATCGTTGAATAATTTTAAATTAGAGATGCTAAAAATTTCATAATTTCACTTTGATACTTTATAAGTTGCACATTTTTTTTTTAAATTGCAAGGAACGATTTTAAATATAAAGCGTTTAATTTCAATCACTGTCTACATTGACAAATTAAAACTGGTTTGCACTCAAAACCGTCTTGTTTGAAATTTAAATTACTGAAAATTGTACAATTTCCAACTAAAAGTCTAAATAGGTTAAATACTTCAATTGAAAGAACTAAAAATTTATTAGTTTTAGATAAAAAATTGATAAATGTGTACAATTTCCAATTGAAAGCCTTCAACGTTATTTATAAATTAGGCAAATTCAAAGTTTTAATAGTTGAACTGTTTTCAGTGTTTCAATTTTCAATGTTAAATTTGATTTTTTTTTCTATTTGAAGACCGCGAAATCAAAATTGTTCAAGTTTGATGGCTTCTACTTTTGAATTATACGTACAATTAAAAATATTTTTTCTTTTGAGAGTCTTTAATTTTCAATTCTTCAACATTTAAATGTATAATATTGTTGTTTCTCATTAGGTTTGTAAATTTAGATATTCTTATTTGAATAGGTACTTCCAACTAAAAATTCAGTTTTGAGTGCTTGAATTTTAAAATTCCAATCATCGGGAACATTCACCTATTCACCTTTCTTAACTCCTATAGGTATTGTGGTGACTGTGATTGTAAACGTGATCAAAAATATCATAATAAAATATTATTTATTTGTAAAAACATTAGTCAAAGTAAGCGCAGAACGCCTACACAAAAAGGGTTTCGTAGCTTTCTAATACGTTAATTAAGTCGTTCAAACCTCCCCCTCCCATACTTCCACACCCCTACTTTCCCCTACTTACCCTCCCCTCAGTTTACACTTCGCACCCACTTCTCCAACTTCCTCCTTTACTTCCCCCTCTCATTTCGCCAGCTAACAGTACCCTTCCCCGACTTCCCTTTCCCGCTTCTCACTTCCCCTCCCCTACTCATTATCACTTGCTCTTTCCTACTCACCTTCACTTCTAATCGTTTCCCTTCTCATTTCCCTTCACTTCGCCTCCACTTATTTTGCATTACTTCCCCTCTACTTATTTCCCATCATTGTCCCTCACTTCCCTTAATTCCTGTTTCATAATTTCCCCTTACTTCCCATCCCCTTATTTCTCCTCATTACGCCTACATGCCCTCCCCTCACTTCCCACTTCCCCTCCAATTAATTCTTCTCATTTCCCCTATTTCTCCTTCCCTAATTTTCCACACCTTACTTCCCCTCCCCTTTTTTCTACTCACTTCCACTATTTCCTCTCAGTTCTTCTCCCCCCTCCGTTCATTTCTCCTTACTTCCTCTAATACCCCTTCCTTAATTTCCCCTTATTGTCCCTCATTCCCCCTACATCCCTTCCCTCTACTTCTCACTTTCACAACTGCCCCTCCCATAATTTTCCCTCATTTCTCCTCACTTCTACTACTCCTCCAATAATTTCCCCTCACTTTCGCTCCTTGGAAAAAAGTACGACGGACGGATGGACAGACACTCGACTGAAACTATAAAGGTTTCTGGCCGGTACACAGTGTGGCCAAAAGCACTTTTTGTGGACAAAATTCTGTTTACATGCCAATTTTCAATGAATTTTCATGTTTTTTTTTTTAATGGCGGTAATGCTTCCAGGTATAACAAGTCGGTCTCGAGAATTCACTTTGACCAAACCAAAATTTTTTATTTAACAGCAAAGTAAACAATATTTTGTTCTTAACTGTTCAGATGTGCCTTTTTTAAGGTCTTTAAATTGACTGCAGAAGAGCTGAAGTGAGTGTGATAACTATATAGCAATAATTTCAAGTAGGTTAGAGTAAGAAAAAATTTTTTTTAAATATTTTTAAAAAATTAAGGAAAAAAAAAACATTTTTCTTGTTAGGGGCTATTCAAGTATCACCTGAGCATTTTGAGAGGGAGAGGGGGTCTAAATGGATGTTTATTGTTGTATATTCGTAATAAAAAAATATGCTGACAAGGGGGGGGGGGCGCAAGAGTAGGGAAAAGTATGCTTACGTAATACGTGAACGTCCTCTGATTCACAATGATTTTTCTTTAAAATTCATAGTTTTTATATAAAATATGACAGAAATTGATGCCTAATTTCGATTAGTTACGGATAGCTGCTGTTTGACTATTATTTAAACAAGAACTGTTAATTACTCAAACAATATTTCTAAACAAATTCACATTTTCAACATTATTCCACGAATAGGCTCAATTTTTTTGCGGAACCAACTAAAAATATATTGCCAGTGACTCATAGCTGTGATTTTGTTTAAATTGATAAAAAAAAATGTACAATAATTTTTTTAATAAATGCACATTTTGATCATTTTTCCAAGAATAGGATCCATTTTCTTTGCGAAATCAACTAAAAATGTATTGCCAATGACTCTTTGCTATGATACTTTGTCAGTTGATAAGAGCAGTTAATTATTTAAACAATTTTTATAAACAGATGTACACTTTGGTCACTTTTGCGTCAATAGGCTTATTTTTTTCGTGGAATAAACTAGAAATGTCTTACCAATGACTCCAAATTACGAGAACTGTTAATTATTTAGACAATATTTATAAACAAATGCGCAGTTTGACCATTCTTCCATAATAATTTTTTTGTGTGGAATCAGCATGCAATATCTTGCCAATTATTCTTCCTTGTCATATTTTTCTGATTAAGAAAAATGGTTGATTATTGACACAATATTTATGAACAAATTCACAGTTTGGCCATTTTTTTCATGCTAAATATTAATTTTTTTTGTGGAATCAACAAGAAATGTTTTGCAAATGATTCCTTCTTCCCATATTTTTCTAATTACGAAGAAGTGTGGACTATTTAAAAAATATTTATAAACTACAGCTGGCGAATTTATCCACAGTGTGAATTTCTTATATGATAGTTTGCAAATTGACAACAATTTCGAATTGTTTAAAACATTTAAAAAAAATTTATAGGACTAAAAGCAATTCAATCCAATAGCCTAATAACCATCAAGCCATCACACCTTTGATTAACACATATATAATGATCTCGGTTTTTTAGTTGATTCAGAAAAAAAAATATTTGTCATGGAAAAAAGGTCATGCTGTGAATTTGTTTATAAATATTGTTTAAATAAGCAACACTTTTTCTTAATTAGAAAAGGAAGTATCTATACGTAGCGAAAAAACCTGGCTATTTGTACCGAAATTTCGATAAAAAAAGCCCTTTTTCCAATTCTATTTGTACCCAGGGCTCGGAACGGGTTACTTTTTAGTAACTTAGTTACTTTTTTGATCCACGGTTACTGAAAAGTTATTTATTTTATGAACAGGTTACTTTTGCTCACATTTTTTGCCCAAAACAATGAAATGAATTAATTCATTAATTGTATTATTTAAAAACTTGTGAAAAATGTAAAAATTCAAATTTTTTCAGTAAATTTGGCACTTTAGAGCCGGGAAAATTAGGGAAAAACAATAAAATAATAATTTGTTCGTATGTAAAATGTATAAAAAGGGCTATTAATTGAATTATTATGAATCCTGATGAAAATCGCAATTTAGCTAAAATTGCTAGTTTTTAAATTAAAATTTAAATCTTTTTTGTTGAAATTTTAGTTTGAAATTCGTCTTTTTTGTAAGAAAATGAATCTTTTTGATTGAAAATCACCCTTTTGTCTAAAAATACATAATTTTATTTGAAAATTTATCTTTTTGGTTAGAAATGTACTTATTTTGTTGAAAATTCGTCTTTTTCGTTTGAAAATTTCCCTGTTTTCGTAAAAAAATTCAACTATTTCGCTGACAGATAACTTTTTCGTTAAAAATCCATATTCACTGGTTGAAAATTTAACTGTTTTATAAAAATTGGTCTTTTTGGCTTAAAAACTCAACAATTTGGTTGAAAAAAAACCTATTTTGTTGAAAAATCGTCTTTTTTAAATGAATTATACTTTTTTTATATTAAATTAAAAACTTTTTTGGTTATTGTATCAACTGTTACATTTTTCTTTAGCAATTCATCTTTTTTAGTCTGAAAAATTCAACCATTTTGTTAAAAGTTGAACTACTATCTTAAACATACATTTTTTTGTTGAAGATTCATAATTTTGGTGGAAACTTCTTGTTTAAAAATGATTCTTTCCGGTTAAAAATTCAAGTATTCCAGTTAAATATTTTTCATTTTAGTTGAAAATTCATCTTTTAGGTTGGAAATAAAATTACTTGGTTGAGAGTGAAACACTTTTGTTACAGTTTTTCTTTTTTTGAAGATTCATCGTTTTAATTAAAAATTATTTTGTTGAAAAATGAGCTGTTTCACTGAAAACTTGTTTTTTCTTTGGATGGTTTTCGGTTGAAAATTATTTTTTTTAGCTGAAAATGTAACTATTATTCCAGTCGAATATTCTATAATTGTAGTTAAAAATTCATTTCTTTGTTTGAACATTCATTTTTTGACTAAAATTTTAATTATTCAATTTTTTATTGAAAAATTATCTTTTTTAGTTGAAAATTCATCTTTTTTGGTAGAAATTAGTCTTCTTGGTTGAAAATTCATCTTTTTGGTCAAAAATTCAATTATTCTAGTTAAAGATTCATCATTTCACTTAAAAATTCACCTTTCTGATTTAAAATTCAACTATTCCAGTTAAATATTCACAATTTTATTTGAAAATTCACCACTTTGTTTGAAAATGTAACTATTTTTTTTGAAAGTTAGTTTTTTTTTGTTGAAAGTAATTTTTTTAACTGAAAATTTAACTTATTCTAATTGAAAATTCTATAGTTGTAGTTGAAAATCTATCTGTTTGGTTAAATATTAATTTTTTTTTATTGAAATTGAATTATTTAAGTTCAATCTTTAAATTAAAGTTGAAAAGGAAGTTTAAAGTTAAATCCATATTTACTGGTTGAAAATGCAACTGTTCTGTAAAAATTTGTCTTTTTGGCTTAAAAACTCAACAATTTGGTTGCAAAATAACCACTCTTGCTGCTAATTATTGCTAGATAAATATTAAAGTGACTAAGCTCTTCTTTAGTCAATTTGAAGATTCTTAAAAAGGGTAAATTTGAAAAGTTAGGAAAAAATATTGTTTATTTTGTTGTTAAATAAACAATTTTTGTTTGGTCAAAGTGAATTTTCTGCACCGACTCGTTATACCTGGAAGCCTCTCGGTCATCTAAAAAAAACATGAAAATCCATTCGAAAGTTGGCTTGTAGACAGACTTTTTTCCAAAAAAAGTGTTTTTGGCCACACTGTGCGGCGCTACGAAACGCTAAAAATGAAGCGCCAATGAAAGAAATATATTTTTTTCGTAGACGAAGATCTAGAAGACGGAAGTGAATTTGGCAGTGAAATTGAAAAATCGGAAAAGATCCCCGACTCAAGTTTACCGAGTCAGCACTCGAGATTGGAAGAAGAATATTTGGACTCTACAACAATATCGGTGGATTCACCTCAAAGAAGTTTAGTGAATGTTCCGTATCCGGAATTCGATATTGGACGACTTACAGGAGCAGATGTTCCTTTAAAATATTGTTGTCGTTATTTGGCTTCTTCGTTTCTTTTGACAGGCAAAGTTGGCCAGTTAATACCAGATAAGGTGTTTCGCGTAAGCGTTAAATCGCTGGCGCTTACATGCATTGCCAATATTTTAAGGATATGTCCCAGCTTATTTTTCACTACGGTTGCTAGAATACCAACCGAAGAATATCGACAAACAATATCGGACATTTTGCTATTTGCAAATCACTCTGATCCACAGTTGAGAGGAAATGTATCCACGATTGTAGGATCTTTTCTGAAATCGTTTATTACCAAGAATGGAGGTTCTTTTGAGAACACAGAAGTAAAAAAATTTGAAAGCGATAATGGAAAATCGGGACTTTTGCAAGAGCTAATCGATTTGATATTAAAGGTAGGATTATTATGAATGGTATGCACATTAGGGAGTGTTAAAGTATTACGTAAAATTTTTTTTAGTAGCATCCGTTCCTACACAAATTTATTTTACACGGAATATATTTTACAGAAAGTATACTGATTATATTTCTCCTATACAAAATATTTTGTCTACAGAATATATCTTAGACAGAATTAAATAGTATTACATTTTTCCTCAACAAAATATTTTCTATACAGAGTATATCCTACACAGAATTAAATAGTAATTATTTTATTCTGAAAATATTCTCAAAACATTGTACACAAAAATATTATGTCCAATATTTTTCCTATACAAAATATATTCTACACAAAATATTAAGAAGAGTAAATACAATACTTTCTACACAAAGTAGATGTTTCTTGATATTATATATGATTCTTATTAATAATAAATTATTATCTTAAAAATTTCTGTAATTTCCATTTAAAATTATAGTTTTGAATGCGGATTTCTAAAAGAGTTTAATTGTTGAGGCCTTGGAACTGAAGTTTTTTGCTTCATAAGCCTAAATACAAAAATATTTTGCTTTATATTTCTTAATTTTTATGGAGGTTTCCAATTTCAAATTTCAAAATGTTGTAGTTTAAAGTTCAAATATTAAAATTCTTAAGGGAATTTCATTATTAAATCTTTTGAAATTTCATGTTGAAAGCCTCAATAGTCAGTTTTAAATTTATTAATTTTAGATTTAATTATTGTAAATTGTTTGGTTTCAATTTTAAACATACAACATTGTCTTTTTTTTTTAATTCTTCGAAATCGTAAAATGTCAATTTGAAACACTTGATAGTTGTCCAATTTTGAATTAAATACCTCCAGAATAAATTAAAAACAATGAAAAAATAAGCAAATGATTGGTTAAATTCAAGCCTTTATAAATGTTTAAAAAAATTGAAAATTTCAAACTCAACTTAAAAAAAAAACAATTTCGAATTGGAAAATTGGAATCAAAGCGATCTTGTTTTTTATTCTTTTATTTTTTAATCTTCAATGTAATATCTTAAACTTGTCCGCTTTTGAGTTGAAGATTTAAAAAAATGAATCATTTAAAATTGGAAAATATTTGATGGGAAGATTTCAAGAATAAATAATAATTCTAAACGATGTGTTAAAAATTAAACGAATTGAAATTAATAAAGGTAAAAATTGTATTGTTTATTGTATTGTAATTTAATAATTTCTTTAATATTGAATGTTTACAATTATAGAGTTCAGAATTTTCATGTCTAACGCTAAATTTTCACTTT
Source organism: Andricus curvator (assembly GCA_932195095.1). Classification (NCBI taxonomy): domain Eukaryota; kingdom Metazoa; phylum Arthropoda; class Insecta; order Hymenoptera; family Cynipidae; genus Andricus; species Andricus curvator. The sequence goes on along the minus strand of CAKNYM010052949.1, from coordinate 390,120 downwards.
TTCCCTTGCATAAGTTTTAATTTTACAATTAAAATTGAAATAGTTGAATTTTGAAAAGTATAATTACGAATTTGAGAATTTGTAAGTTTCAAAAATTTTTTATTTACTACAAATAATTGAAATTTTTGAAGGTTTGAGCATAAAAACGTTTTAATATCACAATTCTTGATGACTAAAATTGTTTTCAGCTTAAATGAAGTTCGGATTCGTTTAATTTTCAACTTCCGTAGCAGAATTTTTGTTATTTTTATTGTTTCTCAATATATTTAAAATTGTAGAATTTTAATCGCTTCGAATTGACAATTATTCAAATTAAAAAGTTTTCAATTAAAAAGTATTTAAGTATTTAAGAATTTAAAATGAGCCAGTTTTCAAAATTGTAATCTGAAAATATTCCAATTTTAACGTTTTGAAATTGTCCTATTTCCAAAATTTTAATCTGAAATTATTCAGTTTCCAGATTCTTTAATTCAAAAGAAAATTATTGAATGTTAAAGCTTTGATTTTGAAATGATAGAATTTCAACTCCTTTCAGATGAAATTGTCAAATTTTCAACATTTTAGTCTGATATTTTTAATTAGGAGAGCTTCTGAATTGAAATTTTCAATTTCAAATTATGTTAATTTAAAATGATACAAGATCAATTATTTTTTATTCCATTCGAAATATTTTTCTTTTTTCCAAATTTTACCTGATCTAAAATTGTTTGACTTGGAACGTTTTCAAATCAAAATCGTTCAATGTTTTTTTTTTAATTTAAAAAGCTTTCAATTCTAAATTATTAAATAATCATTATTATTTCAAAAAATTTTAGAATTTAATATTAAAAAATTTGTTTAATAATATTAAATAATAATAAATAATAATATTGGACTACTTTGTGTAGAAAATATTTAATTTACGGTTTTTAATGTCTTGTGTAGAATATATTTTCTACAGGAAAAATATTCGAAATAATATTTTTATGTACACTGTTTTGAGAATATTTTCGGGATAATATAATTACTATTTAATTCTGTGTAGGACATATTCTGTGTAGAAAATATTTTGAGTATGAAAAATATACTATCTAATTCCGTATAGGATATATTATGTGTAGAAAATATTTTGTGTAGGAAAAATATAATACGATTTAATTCTGTGTAGGATACATTCTTAAAATGGTCCAAATTTTTGTTAAAAGTGTGATATTTTTTAATCTTATAAACATACTCATCGTTTTTTTCTGATTCTGATAGAATTTCTCGTTTTCTTTTTTAATCCGTTAGAAATTTTTTAAATAATTCAAAATTGATAAAGTGGCGACTGGTTTTCTCAAAAGATTCAAAGTAAATTTACTCAAAAACCCCGTTTTTTTCTCTGAAAAATGTAATTCACGTTTTTTGCCAAAGCTATACAAAATATGAAAAAATTCAAACAAAAAAACATGGTTTTTCTAAAAAAAAGTTCTAGAAAAATGTCTTTTGACACTTAAAGTAAAAATAAATAATAATAAAGTGAGTTAGAAAAATTGAGAGCATCGATTATTTCAAAAATACCGACTTCAAAGAAAAAAGCTTTATGTTCCTAGTTTTTTTTTTTGACACCACAAAATTGTATTTTTCAGAAAAAATAAATTTCAAAGGATTATTCATATTTTCGAAAAAAATTGGTCCATCTTGTGATATTCGCATTTTCAATTTTTAATTCTGTGACTTAAGCATGGACTGTAAGCTCGATTCGAAATGAATTCTGTCCGTAAAATTTCCTTGAAATCATTCTGAAATTTAAAATTATCAACTTTGAGGACTGGTATTGGAGAATTTTTTTGTAAGCTTTTAATTTTAATTTGTAATTTTTCCATTGTGAATATTTAAGATTTAAAATTAAAAATTTTGGTCAATTTTTCACTTTAACATTCTTTAAATTTGATGTTTAGAATTAGTTGGATTGTTTAATTTTGATGTCCTAAATAATTAAAAATTTTTTAAATCCTAATTTGTAGGGAAAAATTTAATTTGAAAAGTTTTTAAATTTAAATTGCCGAATTTCGTACATTTTCAGTATACAATTCTTCAATTTTCTATTGTAATTAAAATCGCATTTATTATATTTCATCCTGTTCAAAATTCTCAGATTAAAATTCAATTTGAACTGTTCATATAGTTTAAATATCTGAAGTTTATATTTATTTTCGAATTGCTCAATATTTTAAAAGGCTTTTATTTAAAAATGATTAATTCCTGAAGACTTGATATACGAACTGGCTTAATTTAAGAAACTTTATTTGATACGAAACTGTTGAATTTTGAATGTCTCATTTTTATTTTTAATGCTTTGAATGAAATATTTTTCTAATTTATTTCAAGAGTGTGAAATGTCCAATTATTGTTCTATTTTAAATAATTCAATCATTATTTTTTCTGTTTTCAAGATTATACTCAAAATTAATTTTCTTATTTAACAAACATTAATAATGATTTAACTTAAAAATTTTCGATTGCCATTTTTTTTAATACCTTAAACTCTGAAATCTTTGAATTTTTAGTGTTCAATTGTAAATTTTTCAGTTAAAAAAAATTGTTCGTATTTAAAAAATAGTAAATTGTTTAATTTTTACCACATAAAGTTGAAGTTATACGAGTCCAATAGCCTTTCTTATTCGAAATTGTTTCATTTCGAAGAATTCAGTTTTATAATGTTAATTTTAAATAGTGTAAATTTTACATTTTGTGATATTTATTATTTACAACTTGTAAATTCTTTGTTTATGTTCTAAATATTTGAGATTATTTAATTTTGATCGCTTGAAATTAAAATTTTCTGAACGTTAGAAATTTTCAAATTTTTCAAGTTCATATGTTTCTATTTCACATTTTTTATTTTAAGTATCGTATAAAAAATGGATATTTTTGCATTTTCAATATATTTGTCTTTAAATTCTTAATTATTTTGAAATGTCTTTTGTTTAAAATGATTAATTTTGGAAGGACACCTTCTCAAACTTATTTCATTCAGAATTAGAATATTACACTCGTTAATTTTGTCTCACTAAAAATTTATGAATTAAGTTTGAAATAGTTACACTGAACTATTTTTGTGTTAAGAACTCAAAATTACAATTGGCTGAATTATTAATGCTATGATTAGTAATAATTGTCAATTACTGAGAAGGGAAAAACACTCAGTTTAAAGTTGTTAAGTTTTGAATGTTTCACTCAAAATTATGCATTCTGGATGTTTTTTTAGTTCAGAGACATTGAACCCTACACTTCTTTTCCGTTTCGAAAAGTTCGATTCGATTCAAACGGGTTAATTTCGGACATGTGGGGTAAATTCGGACATTCCTAAATTGATAGTTTAAATTACTTAAGGGGGGTTTAATCAGAATCTAAAACCAGATACGGCTTTATTAAGGCTTTAACTGGTTCTAGATTCTGGTTAAAACCCCCTTAAGTAATTTAAAATATCAATTCAGGAATGACCGAATTTACCCCACATGTCCGAAATTACCCCGTTTGACGGTGTGAGTCAAACGTGTTCAAAGAATAAATAATTTAAATGTAAATACCTAATTTACAGGGATTGGAAGATAATTCCGCAATGACATGTCGACAGACATTAGCTGCTGTTACTACTTTTATGAAGGATCTCTTAGAATCTTTAGAAAATCAATATGCGAAAGGGATATTGAGTTTACTCCCACAAATTGTAAATAATCCCTACTTTCTCGTTAGGGTAAAGTTAGTTGAGTTGCTAAGCGAACTACCCTACATCACGATAGAACACGTAACGAGCGGAACTCACTTTCAAGAAAACGTAATTTCCGTTCTTATTCAATTGCTAGGTGATCAGGACCAAAGGGTGAGGTGTGCAGCGAGCAATGCTATCGTTAAGTAAGTTACTGTGAAAAGAGTTTTAGAATTATCTACCATCACACCTATCTCATAGTAAAAAAAAACATTTAATTGCAGAATAATTCCATCATTGTATTATCGACACCCGCAAGAAGATGCCGTAACTAGAAAAGCGTCTCGTCATACAAATCAGTATTTATCGACAGTAATTTCCGATCCCTTAGAGTTTTCAGCATGTTATACAGAACACAAACTCCTAATCAATAGTTTGATGAAACCCTTCAATTCATTATACGTTCCCAAGGAAACACACTATTGTGAGAGAGTAGACGACGCTTTATCTCGAATAGTGAATCTGCTAATGGAAAAACTCACCGTTTTCTCATCGAAACATTTAACTTATGGTTGCTGTGAAGCTTTGAGTCTTTTGAGCGAAACTTACTTCACTACAGTATATTCTAGAGCATGGGATTGCATTTTATCCAAAAACCAGTCAAAGAAGTCACACAAAAAAACGTCTAGCAAAGGAGATCTAAACGAAACTAATTTAGCTAACGATATGACACTATCTATTGGAAATAGTTTAATGTCATTATCGATCACTCTCTTATCTTCATCACCTATAAGTTTAGATCTTGCAACTCACAGACATTTACTATTACTGGCCGGAAATATTGCAGCAGGAATGGCTGTTTCTAATCTCAAACCTGGAGATCCAGCGAGTAAAACAGATACCGATTCAGCAAAATTATGGGGATTGTATAAAGATAAGCAGATGTATCAACATTTAGAATTACTTTTGACACACGTCACTAGAGTTTTAAATATTTTCGTCCACGTTATTGACGATATTCACTTAGTACAAGCTATAAGTAAATCTTCTCTTCCATCTTTGCCAACCGTACAAACATTGTCTCCCAAAAAAAAACTAATGCCTGAGCTTAAATCAAAAGATAAAATAGATAAGTTTCCTATGTTAAGATTTGGTAAGGAGCAAATGGGAGCCTTTCAAAATATTCCTCATTATGTAAAAATGTATGAGAATCTTAAAGCTGCTCATGCTAATTACAATGTCACGTTGGTTTCGGAGGCTAGTGAAATGTACTTGTCTTTGCTGAATGCAACTTTACAAGTCCTGTCTCAGCTTTTGGAAATTGGGACGATCGTCGAGGCTGGTAGAATAGCTGAGGAAGTTTTACATTATTTGCAAACTACTGTTGTTCTGTCTTCAACAAAGACAGTTCAGTGCGTTCAGCAGTTATTGAAATGCTTGTTTGGGACAAATCTCTGTGCTCAGTGGAGCGATTTTGATAAGCAAAAGAATTTCGATATGAGTGGCAGTTTTCGAGATGAGGATAAGGGATTCTATAATCAGTGTTTTCAAAAACCCGCGAGACAACTTTCTGAAACTATTAAAACTATTGGGAATAATTGCAGAGGTGGAAATGATCCGGATACTGGGTAAGTCACTAGTTTGCAGAAGTTGGAAAGCTTTTAATCCTAGAAATAAATCAATATACAGTAGACACTCACTTTAATTTTCAGGTGGATTGGTCTCCTAAGAAGAAGAGGAGATCGGAAAATAATGTCGGTCTTTAAAAACTTGCCGAAGACTCTAGACAAGAAATCGTCCGTTGCATCCTACATACGACTGTTCGAACCAATGGTTATTAAGTCATTGAAACAATACACTGTCACTAGTTCTATACCTTTACAATGTCAAGTTCTCATGCTCTTGAGTCAGTTGGTTCAACTTCACATCAACTACTGCATGCTAGACTCTGACCAAATATTCATTGGTTTTGTGATAAAACAATTCGAATTCATCGAAGAGGGCCAAATACCAAAATCTGAGGATCTCCTCCCAAGAATCTTTGAATTCTTAGTTCGTTTATCATACGAGAAATACCACTCTAAAAATATAATCGGTATTCCAAAGATTATTCAGTTATGCGACGGACTCATGGCGAGTGGACAACCACCTTTGACTCACTGCATCCCAGCTCTCGTTCCGATAGTAGAAGATATTTTCCTGGCACGCAGTCCAAGTTCCAATTTATCGGAACAGAAAGAGCTGGAAACGACTCGAGAGGTTTTGATTTCAATGCTCTTAAGACTAGTAGAATACCATGAAATTATTGAACTCTTGACCATTTGTTTAACAGAGTCTAGATTTAACAATGACGGAAACGGCGAAGAGAAATGGAGAAGATGGTCAAGATCTGTGATGGATACTCTTCTGCCAATGTTAGCAGCAGGGAAGGTTAGAATCGAATCGAAAGAAGCTCATACAGCTCTCGTAAAGCTTTGTGCGGCTGTTTCACCAACCGTCTTTCGACCAGTTGATCCTCTTTTAAAAGTACTATTAACAACTCCACCTTCCGTTGATGACCGGATTATAAAACTAGAACGATGGCTTGGCATGGTCAATATCGTTTTACTATGCTTAATTTCCTACGCTAAAGAAGAAGCCATGCTCGCTAGACTCTCAGACCTTAGTCCGAACATAACCGATTTATCAGATATCGTTCTTCTTCCAAAAACACTTGAACAATCCAGAGACCCGTTGAATGCACTCGGAAATCAACTGCTAGAAACGCAACCGGACAGAATACTGGCTAGATTCATATTCAGGGTGATCAAACTCATAGGCGTTAAAATGTCTGATCTACAAGTTTGTGGTCTTAGATGCAACTTGCCAATGGATAATTCGACTAACGAGTACTTTGTACACCAATCAGCTCTGTTTTTGCAACTTTGCATTCACATGTTTGAATCCGGCAGTCATTGCAAAGTGGCGAATGCGACAATGCAAATGGTGATTGGCAGAGACGTTCCAGATGAGGAAAGAATTTCCGTAGCTGACTTAAATACATCCATGATTGATGTTGGTAACTCATGGCCGGTGTTGACTTGCCAGTGGGCATATTTGATGACTTTACTGAGCTACAGCGAAATGAGTTTTTGGTCAGAAGTTTTAGGTATACGTAGTGTAAGTCCTGAGTCTTCAAGTCCCTTTTCGATGAAAGCTGATTCTAGAAATAATGTGATTAACCTTGATATTATTAGAAGAGGTGGGACCATATTGTTTTGTGATTTCGTCTGTGAGAATCTGAATGATGCAGAGCCTTTGACTTGGCTTCTGGTGAACCATATAGAGGAGACTATTCATTTGGCAACTGAACCACCAGTCAGAGAACTCGTTGCAGTGGCTGTGCATAGAAATTCAGCAGCGAGTGGACTTCTTGTACAGGCAATTGCAACCAAATGTCTGGATTTGTCAAAACCAACTTTTGTAAAGCGCCTACTTTTGTGTGTTGAAGGGGCTCATCATTCTCAAAGTGGTGCTGTAATTGTAGCTCTCGTCCCAAGATTGTTGACCTCGAAGTACTTGGCACTCTCCAGAATGGCAGCGAACATTGTTAGTCGTAGAGTAGAATTTTTATTGACATTGACCATTGAAGACGTTAAAGAACAGTTACCTAAAGATGATTTTATTAAGATAATGGATATTCTCCATACGACTAAACTCGCGAAGAAGTATGGAGGCCTTGTGAGTTTGCTGAACAAACTTGGTACTCAGCACTATGATCTGTCGCCTCTGCAACTCGATCAGTGCCGTCCACTAAATCCGTCTGCAGTCAAAAGTATTCAACTAGATCGTAACTGGTTCCTCTCTCAGATTAAATTGCGCTGCTGCTATTCGAGTGCAAACGGTGGATATTCGGAATCTGCGCAGTTGTTGAGCAATTTGAACTTTGAGGAATGCAGCGGTATCTTCTCTTGCCAAGAGTTCAACCCGAAGATATTGAAGGAGTGTATAAAATTGGGGGTGAGGCTTACGATCGAGAAGTGCCAGGAAGAAGAGTTCAGTACAAAAACAAGGGAAAAGAATTTGGATTTCAAAGAGAGTGCACTATATTCTGCTGCTAAGGAGTCTTTGCTGCTTCGGGTTCAGAATGTGAATGAGTTGATCCCAAAACCTCATTGTATCTTCAATCCTCAGAAGAAAGAAGCAACAGCTAAGGAAACAAAATACGCGACAAGGTTTTCCGAATTGTTGGAAGACACGATTTATCGGGAGGTTCTTTTCACCATAATCCCCGGAATAACAACTTATCTTGAAACTTCGAGTAAGCTAGCAAAATATAATCTTTCAGGGGTGGATCCAAAGATTGAGGAAGATTTGGCGAAGTTTGCTACGCTTTGTTTAGAAACGACTCACTGGATTATCGATAACCATGAGACTGGTAAAAGAAAATTAAAACCTGCTGAAGTTGAAATGACTTTAAATTGTGCCAAAGAAATTTTGAAGAATTTGAGTCTGAGTAAAGTTCTAAGTAGCGATGTACATTATTCTTGGGTTTGTTCTATGACCATCTCATTGATGAGGATTGTTGAACATTTCCAGTCCAACGAGACGTTGCCGTTAATTGAAAGCTGCGGATTAGAACCTGCTCTTGAAAGCGAGGAAACAAAGCCATATGCACAGGCCTGTATACGAATGGCTACTTTAGTTTCTTGGCACGAGAAGTACAAAGCTGAAGACTGTTCGCAAAACATTCCATTGTTTTTGTTAGATCCCATAGAGAGTCTCATTCTTAGTATAAGTAGACTACCGTTAGTAAACTCCTTCGTTCTGACACCACCCCTAGTCTGGAAAAATGGGTGGCAAATGACTGGAACGGGTCCGACTAAATGCAATTTTCCGTTACTTTCTTCGGAGTCGAATTTTCTTCATGAAGTCGATATTCTTGAACAGTTTATATATAGAGTGACTCTCTTAGGCTGGTCTTCCAGATTGCAGTTTGAAGAAATCTGGATGGCACTTCTCAGCGTCCTTAACATTTTACAAAATGAAAAGTTACCTCCTGAAGACCTGGCTGATTTGAGTCACGCTGCTGGTTTAGCAGTTCAAGCCATAACGAGATTATTGATGCAAACTCTACTTCTACCCTGTCCTGGAAATCCAGGAAATAGCCGTCCTATTCATCATCCACGTGATCCTCAACTATCTCTTCTTAAAATAAGTTCTCAGAAGTTATTCTTTGTTCAAGATTTGCTGGTGTGGAAGTACGAGTCTGCTAATGATTTCAAGAATATCGGTAGCCTATGTTTAGATAATGTCTTCTGCAGGGGAAACATAGGACGGCCTACTAATTTAGATAAGTTCACATATAGTCAACTTTCGGTGGCTTATTTGTGGTCGTTGTGCTACTTGCATGAAGATAAGTTGAGCTCGTCTGTTTTGACGCTCAAGAACCAGAGGGACGATGCGTTGGTTTTATCTTCTTTGGATATCGATTCGTGTTTACGGTTTCTTTTGGAACTGTATACATCATGGATGAGTTCTCAGACGAAAATTCCATTGAGGCTTTTAAAGGAAGTTGTTAGATCGATACTTGCAATTTCGGAATTGTTTGTGGAAAGAGCGCAGCACAAATGGATGCTTGATTCTTGTTTGGAGTTGCTGAAGAATCATCCAGTTGAAGATGAAATATTACACCAGTATCTGGTCATCGCTATCTGCAAGGCTGCTGCAGTTCTCACACCTTTGGTATGTAGCTTTGCGTGTTTGAAGGAATTCAAAATTGAAGATATTCTTCATGCTTGCTAAATTTGATTTCTATACCTTTTCTTTTGATTTCTGCAGGATGTGGAAGTTTTGGAAAGGATTAGACGTTTGTTGGATGGGAGTCTTAAGTCCGGGTTTTTACCTACGAGGATATCTGCTTTGCATGGAATGTTATATCTTTTACAAAGTGCTGTGTTGGCAAATTGTGAGGATACAATGAATGTTGTACATCCACTGGCGATAGAGTACATTCAAAAACATATCGATGTCCAGGATTCTAACAGGTATTGATCTTAATCGATCTTTATAGTTAATTAATTGAAAAAAATAATTATTAGTTTTAGATCCGTTTTATGTATCCGTAATTTTAGGAATTTCATTTAAATTTCTATCAAAATGAATAATCATTTTTATCGGAAGTGTTCCATAGTATCTCTCTAAAAAGGCAAGCAATTTCTATCAAACGTTTGGATAGAACTGCTATGGATTTTTATCGAAGCAAAATGAACCAGTGTCCCACTAATACCTATACATTTCTATACGTTTTTTGATAAAAATTCAATTCAAACCTATCAAATCGGCTATCACAATTTCCTCACCATTTTAATATGCAAAATTGTCTACGAAATTCTATCAACCATTTTTTATTGAAACTCTGTTAAATTTTATCCGCACTAGACATCGATCAAATCCCATTCTCGAAAACCTGGAAAATTTCTATCGAATTCTACTGGTCGAGAAATCATATACTTTTCTACCTAGAATCATTCAAATTCTATCAATCTTATGGAATGAGAGAATTGTGATAGGGAAGAATAAGGTTTCTCGACGGATACAATTTGATAGAAATTTCTGAGATTGTCATACGCAGAATTTTATACAAGTCTGGAGTGGATAAGATTTGGTAGAATTTCATTGTGAAACTGTGATAGAAAAGTATAAGATTTTTTGACGGATATAGTAGTTTGATAAAAACTTCCAACATTCTAGAACATAGGATTTTATATAATACCTGTACCAATAAGATTTGATAGAATTGTAATGAGAAACTATTAATGTAAAAATATAAGATTTCTCTATGGATAGAATTTGATAGAAATTTCCGAAATTTTAGAATATAGGATTAGATACAAGTTCTTATGGATAAGATATATGAATAATGAGAATCTGTTGATAGAAACGTACACTGTAAAACAAATTCGAGGGAATTTTCCTCAAAATCGTGTGAAAGTAATATACAAAAAAATTCGGGAATTTTCCCTACTCCGCCTTGGGGAAAATTCCCTAAAATAATTTGTAAAATATTACAAAAGAAATTTTGGAATTAACCCTAAAACAGATTTGGGAAAATTTCCTACATTTTTGTGGAATCTTACTGAAAATGTAGAGAATTTTCCCTAAGGCGCAGTACGGAAAATTCAATAAATTTTGTGGGATATTATAAAAAATTTAGGGAATTTTCCCTGAGGCGGAGTCATATTGTGTAATAACTTAAAATTCCCCAAAATTTGTGGAATATTAATAAAAAAAAGCAAGGTTCAGCTCGACTGTAGCAATGGAAGAGCCTCGCGCTAAAGAAAACGCTTTGTTGATCACGGCTCTCTTAAACAGTCGACGCGTCATTTCTGTTGCGAGAGAGGCGGCACGCCGCGCCCTGGCGGATTTTCTCCCTAACTACCAGCTCAGAGTAGCAAGATTTAAATATTAACACTTATTGAAAGGAAAGTACTGCAAGCAAAATTTTAATTAAAAACGATAAATACATTTTTTGCATGTAACATGCAAATCATTTATTGCATTCAGACGTGAATAACAAAAATTTATGATAAGAAATCTTTGAGATGACTATAATATTAATAAATTTTGTGTCCAAAAAAAAATTTGTAAAATTATTCAAAATATTGTGCAGTTTATCAAATATTTTAGGGCAAAATATCTTCCTGAACATACAGTAATACTTGAAGAATTTTTAGAAAATTTACCTAATCTACGTGAAAAGTCAAACATTATTTTTGGAACGATACCCTACATTCAGTAGGAATCATTCAATTCCTCAAGTTGTAGGGAATATTCCCAAACTTTTGTATAAATTACCATATGTTTAGGGAAATCTCTCCAAAAATTGTAGGTATTATCTAATTTTCTAAATTTTAGCGAATTGCCCCCAATTTGTTAGTGAATTATAAGGACTTTTAGTGGAATTTCCCCAAATCTTGGGGAAATGATTTTCCCCAACGAAAATGTGGATTTTTCCCCACTAAAAAGTGGGGAAAATTCCCGAAATTTTTTACAGTGTATACGATTTCTCAACAGATAGTATTTGATTGAAATATCCAAGATTCTGCAACACATGATTTGAGACTAGATTGCTGCTGTTAAGATTTGATAGTTTCCATGTTTTTGGCAGAATAATCTAAGATTTAGTTACTAGTAGAATTTGATTTGATCAATTTTCATCTGGATAAGATTTAATAGAGTGTCAATGAGAAACTATTGATAGAAAATATACGATTCCTTAGCAGATAGTATTTGATATAAATACCCAATATTCTGGAACATAGGATTTCAGACAAGATTGCTGCTGTTAAGATTGGATAGCGTTTCAATGAGATGCTTTTGGTAGAAAAGTATAAGATTTATTTACGAATAGAATTTGATAGAAATTTCCCTTATTACGAAACAGAGAACTTGATCAATTTTCATCCAGTTAAAATTTCATAGGGTGTCAATGAGAAACTATTGATTGAAGAGTATAAGATTTCTGAACAGATAGAATTTTGTAAAAATATCCAAGATTATGGAACATATTATTTGATACATGTCTGGAGTGGAAAATATTTGATAGAATTTTAATGAGAAGCTGTTGATAGAAAACTATAAGATTTCTTCACGGATAGATTTGGATAAAAAACTTCCAAGATTCTAGATCATAGGATTTGATACAAGTCCTGTGTGTTAAGAACACCTCTTTTATACTTAATTAAGAAAGAACTTTATTAAAGACATAAATGTTACACAAAAAGTACTCAGAATTTAACACTCTTTTAAGCATCAATACGCAGCTCACTGCCTTCCAAATCCTTTCGATCTCAATCTCTCAGATCCATAACCAGCACTCTTGCTTGGTGCGCAGCACACACTGCCCAAACTTCCTCCCTCACTCACTCTCCCACTCTCACGCATGCGCACTGATCGTAATATTCAATAATTTCCAAACCAATGTTTTCTTTTACAATCGGCCATCCTACTTTAGTTTGGTCCTTCAAACTTTCGTTTTAACAATTAATACGTAACTACAGTAAATGAAACTGCTAACTTGAAGTACAAACTTTCCATATTCTAATTCATAATCAATTAGATATTTTGGCTTAGATCGTTTTCGCTTTCCACGACCTAAATTATGATCTTCATCTCTTTCTCTATCAACTCTCTCATTCTCTTTCTCTTCTTCATTCTCATTCTCTTCTTCACTCTCGTTCACTTTCTCTTCTTCACTCTCATAATCACTATCATTACCTTGGTTTCCCTTCCAAATCTTCAGCTGGCTCACATGAGCAGTGGTTTCAAATCCCTTGTCATGACTTTTATTTAATTTCTTTACTTTGTAAGTATCACTGGGATAAATTCCGACCACTACTAATGGACCACCAAGTGTTTTCTGAAGTTTGGTAGAGCTTCCAGTCGCAATCGGGTTTCTTTTCATGAATACAATATCTCCGCACTTAAATCTGACATTCTTTAGTCTTCTCGCATCATACCTATCTTTATACTCGAATTGTGTCTTCTCTATTTTCGCCCTAATCTCATCTTGAACTTTTACAGGTAAGCTATATCTCTCACAATGTTCAGTTACTTCTCTTGTTCCGCAATCTTCAAATCTTGGTAAATAACCATACAATGCTTCATAAGGTGTTTTACCAGTGGCTACACTAACTGTAGAATTTAAGTCACGTTCTATTTTTCCAAGTTTCAGGTCCCATTTCTCTTCCTCGTCATCATCTATTGAACATTTCATTAGTGGTAAAATCGTCTGATTTAGTCTTTCTATCAACCCGTTTGCCTGGGGATGTCGACTCGAATTTAAAGTGTGTTTAATGTTATATTTGACACACAAGGCTTGAAAATTTTGGGACGTGAAACTTGTACCTCTATCTGTTACAAATCGTCTTGGTGCCCCGAACGTCAAAATAAACTCTTCTACCTTTCGTACAGTCGTATTAGCCTTCACATCTTTGACAGGTCTAATATGCGCATACTTCGTTAAATTATCAATTAGACCGAGTACGTATGTGTTCTTTCGTGGAGTCGTAATAAAAGGTCCCAAATGGTCGATGTGTACAATCTCAAAAGGCCTTTTTCCTGGTGGAATCGGATTTAATTCACCTGCTTGCAAACCGCTTTTTCTTTTAGCCAATAAACATTCTAAACAGTTTTTGACATGTACTCTAACATATCTCCTTACTTTTGGAAAATAAAAATACTCATTAATTCTCCTGACAGTTTTCTATACTCCTAAGTGACTGGATAAGTCATGATACCGAATTATTATTGACTTACGCATTCGTTTCGGCACCACATACAACTCTCGACTTTCTTTTCCTTCACCCACCCTTTTATACAGTAACCCTTCTTTTAGTACAAAATCTCGCACTCGACCTTTTTCCGCTTTAGTTCGCTCTTTTTCATTTTTCTCTAAAATCTTAATAATCTCAACAATGTCATTGTCGGTTCTTTGGTGCATAAGAATTTCATCTTCCCGGGTCGTAATTCCCAAAACAGATTCAATCGCAGTTTCTCCAACAGGAGCTCTCGACAAGGCATCAACGTGTGCCATTTTCTCCCCTTTCCTATGCTGTATCGAACATTCAAATTCAGATAATTGATTTATCCAACGAGAAATTTGTGAATTCTGCGTTTTCCAAGCATTGACATTTACCAAACAGCGACAGTCTGTTATAATGGTAAAGGGAATGCCAATTAGAAACGATCTCAATCTTTCTAAGGCCCACACGATAGCCATTAGTTCAAGTCTGCTAGAATGATATTTTTCTTCAATTTCGCTTGTCCTTCTACTCACCGCGTATACCATTTGTAACGGCCTACCTTCCTCCTCTGTCTGAAATAAAATCGCACCCACTCCATTTGATGATGCATCTGTGTGAAGCTCTGTCTTATAAGCTTTGGGATTATATACCTTTAAAACCGGTTTTTCTACTAACCTCTTTTTCAAAGTTTGAAAAGCTTCTTCGCACTCTTTAGTCCATTCAAAAGTAACTGTTTCTTTTAATAAGTTGGTTATTTGTACAGCTATATTTGAAAACTTCGGAATGAATCGTCTAAAAAAACTGGCTAATCCCATAAATCGTCTAACTTCGTGTTTCGATTCAGGTCTCGGAAATTCTTCAATTGCCTTTATTTTTCGTTTTCCCGGTTGGATCTCTCCTTCACAAATCTCATACCCAAGATATTCTACTTTTCTCATTCCAAATTTACATTTTGCTAAGTTCAGGGTTAAAGAAGCGTCCTTTAATAATGCTAAAACAAATTTTAGATTTTCCATTAGCTGTTCCCATGTTTTCGCGAAAATACATGTATCATCAAAAAAAGTAAATGCAATCCCTTTCTTTCTCCCGACACCTAAAACTCGATCCATTAGCTTTGCAAAGTATTTTGGAGCACCAACTAGCCCAAACATAGTTCGTTCAAATTTCCCAGTTTGTGTCTCTGTTATAAAAGCTGTGTAATCTTTTGATCCCTCAGTCAATGGCATCTGTAAATATCCCCACGCTAAATCCAAAGTTATAAAATACTTCGCACCATTTAACTTTTTGAGCATATCGTCAAAATTTGGAATAGGAAAATTCACCGGCTTAGTAATTGCATTGAGCTTTCGATAATCCATCACCATTCTAGGCGAGCCATCTTTTTTTCTTATAATGAACGCTGGACTTGCAAATTCTGAATCCGTTTCCGTAACAATCCCTTTATGTTTATATTCCTGAATGATGTTTTCTAAAGCTATCCGATCTTTCGCGTTTAGCCTGTACGGTTTTGATTGTACCGGCTGTGAGTTTTCCTTTAACTCAATTTTCATTTCGATTTTATTCGTCCGTCCGAGTTCATCTAAATTGTTCGAGATGCATTCTCTATTCCCATTTAAAATTTCTACTAGTTGTTGTTTTTGTTCCGTCGTAACCCCCTCATCCGTGACAACATCAGTAATCGTAATCTTGTCTCTCTTTTCTACTTCTATCTTTCCGACCTCAATTGACAATATCGGTTCTCCTATCGCTTGACCAATTTCTACTTTCTGAGGTTTTTCCGCTAAATTAATTATTGGCACTTTAATTTCCCCAATTTCCGTCATTACGTTAATTAAATGTACCGACTCTGGAGCTACTTCAACGTTTTCATTCGAAAATAACTTAATTTTCGGTTTTTCGTTATCCGCAAATAAAGTAGGGTCGATATCATTAAAGGTTAAGTCATATCCGTATCGCGTATAGGTTAGGTCTAGCGCTTCCGTAAAATTTCGTCCTATAATCACGTCGACATTTTGGGCATTATCTGGCATTGCTCTTTGCATGGTAAAACCCTCTCGCAAAACTGTCGTCGCCTTAATCGTACTCATTGAAGCACCCATATCAATTTGCGCTTGCATTTTCGCACTTCCTACTTCTACTTCCTTCAAAAACTTTCCTATCGATTCCGCAACATGCAAATCTCTTAC
This sequence comes from Andricus curvator, assembly GCA_932195095.1. Lineage (NCBI taxonomy): Eukaryota > Metazoa > Arthropoda > Insecta > Hymenoptera > Cynipidae > Andricus > Andricus curvator. The sequence goes on along the minus strand of CAKNYM010052949.1, from coordinate 373,978 downwards.
GGTTTGTACACTTTCTTTATTCTCTTTATTTGGCTTTTCTTCCTTGCGCTTCGGGCAACGTGACGCAATATGCCCTACACCCTTACATAAATAGCATACTATTTCCTTTCTTTTTTCCGTACACTCGCGCGATAAATGTCCCACTTTATTACATTTAAAACATTTTCTAACTAACCTTTCGCTTCGCTGTAATGAAGTTTCGTCGGCTTCACCTCCTTCTGTTCGCTGTTCTCTGGACTTTTGTGTCGTCGGTTTACCTCGTCCTTCTCTTGCTTGAAGCGTTTTCCCTCCTCTTTTCTCTCGAATCCGTTCTCTCCTTCCGCTGTCAATCTTCTCGAATCGCACCAGTTCCTGCAGCATTTCGTCCGTGCTCCCAAAGTCTCGGCTAAGCATAAAGTTATTTGTTTCGCGAGACCAGAGACCACTCGCTACTTCATCTCGAATTTCTGCCATAGAAAGGTTCAGTCCTTGGCACAACCAAAATTTATCAAGGAAATAATCCTGGACACTTTCTGCATATCCCTGTATGCGCGCCATCATGGCTCTAAGCTTTTCACTCGTGCTGCGTTGATATGTAAATGTTGACCGGAACTCCCGTACAAATGACGCGAAATCAACAATCGTGGCCATCTTGGTCAGTAGCTCCAAGCTCCCGCTTGCTCTGGCTCCTCGTTGCCTTCAAAATCTCGAATTACTGTTTTTAAATCTGCCATGGCCGTTTGAACATTTTCAGCTCTTGGTATCGTTAGATTTCCCAATACACCCGTAAGCGAGCTCAGCGCCTGCGCCAACTGATCGTGCATCTGACTTGATCGATTAGAATCATCTGAACTTAACCCAAGCTCTCGATTTGCACTTGTACCCTGAGTAGCTTTGTCGAAAATTTCTTTTTCTCTTTGAGCTTGCAACCTAACTTGTTCCAATTCCACTCTTTGCCGCTCCATTTCGCTCCGCATTTCCGTCAGCTGCCGTTCGTACTCCTGTTTTTCCTGTGATCTCCTTTGCCTCTGTCTCTCGATCTCGGAATCCACATCCAAATTTTCTTTGTTCGCCATTGCTCTCGTTCGAACACCAATAGCCTCGAAAAGTCCACGGTGAAAACGATCAAACTCTTGTTCAGTCATTTGCAGCCATTACCGCGTCTACTACGCATAACTTGCCTTTTTTTTCACTCACGGACACCAACGTTCAGAGTGGCATCCCACTTCTGATTTGTTAAGAACACCTCTTTTATACTTAATTAAGAAAGAACTTTATTAAAGACATAAATGTTACACAAAAAGTACTCAGAACTTAACACTCTTTTAAGCATCAATACGCAGCTCACTGCCTTCCAAATCCTTTCGATCTCAATCTCTCAGATCCATAACCAGCACTCTTGCTTGGTGCGCAGCACACACTGCCCAAACTTCCTCCCTCACTCACTCTCCCACTCTCACGCATGCGCACTGATCGTAATATTCAATAATTTCCAAACCAATGTTTTCTTTTACATGTGTCAATAAGATTTGATAGTATTTCAATAAGAAACTATTGATGTCAAAATATAAGATTTCTGGATGGATAAAATTTGATAGAAATTTCCGAAATGGTAGAAGGAAGGATTTGATATAAGTTCTTTATGGATAAGATTTGATATAGAGTTTCAATGAAAAATTTTTGTCCAGTTAAAATTTGATAGAGTTTCAATGAGAAAATGGTGATAGAAACGTATACGATTTCTCAAAAGATAGAATTTGATAGAAATATCCAAGATTTTGGAACATAGGATTTGAGACAAGATTGCTGCTATTAAGATTTGATAGAGTTTCAATGAGATGTTTTTGGTAGAGAAATATAAGATTTCTTTACGAGTAGAATTTGATAGAAATTTCCCTTATTAAGAAACATAAGAGTTGATAAATTTTCATCTGGATAAGATTTCATAAAGTGTCAATGAGAAACTATTGACAGAAAATATACGATTTCTCAGCAGATAGAATTTGATAGAAATACCCAAGATTCTGGAACAAAGGATTTGAAATAAGATTGCTGCCGTTAAGATTTGATAGATTTTCAATGAGATGCTTTTGGTAGAAAAATATAAGATTTCTTTACGAATAGAATTTGATGTAAATTATTATTTCACAGAGTATCAATGAGAAACTGATAATAAAAAAGTATACGATTTCTCGAAAGATAGAATTTTATAGAAATATCCTAGACTTCGAAACACAGAATTTGATAGAAGTCTTGTACTGATAAGATTTAATCGAATTTTAATGAAAATATGATACTAGAAAAGTATAAGTGCTGATAGACTTTGATTTGTGATGTTTTTATGATTTAATTTTATAGGATTTCTATCGAATGTGTTTATAGAATTTGATTTAAATTCCACTTCTTGACAGATCTTGATTAATTTTTTCCTGAATGCATAGAATTTGATTCATTTTCATGTTTTCTCTGGATAGAGAATCTGTCGAATTCTATCAATTTCCGTACTTTTTTTCAGCACAGAAGCTTCGTTTCATAATACTTTTTCTTATGAAGAAAAATATCCCTGAACGAAAAATTCATTAAAAGCTGATTGTACTATGAGGTCAAAATGATTTTTCTAGTCTTTTGCATATTTAAAGTAATTTTTTCCTGCGTATTTGAGTAAAATTATGTACATATAATTAAATCCAGAAATATTGATTAGAAAGATTTTTGAGAATGTTCTAAATTATATTTCCATCGTGCTGACAATAATTATGAAAAAAAGTATGCTGGTGGACACAAAACCGAGATACATGTTTTAGTCTCATTTTTCACTGCGATATTTTGTAAATGTAAAATAGTGAATGGCAGCTTTTGTTATAACGATTCACAGCGAGCCAAATTGAAAAAGCTTCTTTAAATTGAAAGGCTCATAGAAAAAAAAGAATTGTATTCAACTTTTCAAGAAAATATTGCTAATTTGAAGTATGATTGAATATATTTTAAAGAGAAATATGTTTTTTTAAAAAGAAAATAAACTCAAAACAAAATAAATTATTTGTTTAATGACAATTAAAGGGTGGCACGGTACAACCATGTAAGTGCCACCTTTTTCAAAACACGTTTTATTGATTTAAAAATTCTCTAAAATTCCACCACACATTATGGTGAAAAAAATGTAATTTTTAAATTGTCTAAACAGTTTATTTAAATATGCGATACGCGGAAAAATTAATAGCGCCATTTGATTCTGCGGAAAAAATTTTGCTCCACTAAATTTTTTATTATATACAGTATGAATATCAATTCTATACCATGTAATTGTTTATTTATACTACGTCTTCAATTGAGTCCATACAAAAAATGGCGAAATACATAGAATTTATGTAATTTCTTTAGTTGAATCGAATGGCGCGTACGTCTTCAACTTAAAGAATTTTAAAATCCAGTTTTGAAGACTTACAGTCTTAAACAATAAAAAATTAATAGCGTTTGAAATTGAAAATTTTGGATAAAAACGTATTGAGTCGATTAACTGTAAATGTACATTAATCAGGTAATGAATTTTTAAATCAAATTGTAGTTCGAGTATTAAAAATTGTTCAATAATTTATTTTATAAGACAGATTCTAAATCTGTTTAAAATTAAACAATTTGCAGAATTCAACGTTAAAAATTAAAACTTTGTAAACTATTTGCAGTTTTTAAATAATATCAAATGAATAGATTCATAATTAAGAGCATTTATTAAATTTCAGATCCTATTCAAATATTGTTTCAGTCTAAAATATTCCATTATCAACCCATTCAATTTCAAAGTTTTTAATTAAGAAAAAGAACAATTTTTTATTATTTCGAAATATCTGACTGTTAATTAAAAATGAGCAAATATAAATCAAATATTCAAAACTAAACAATTTGAAACATAATTGTTTAAAAAAGAAAGCCTTGAACGTTCTATTTAAAAAAAATTTAATTTGTAAGTGAAATTGTTGATTTTTGATGTATAAATGATAATTAAATAATTATTAATTTAGAAAAAATTCGAGTAACTTGAAGAGATATTTAGAAGTTCTGAATAGATTTAAAGTAAATTTAAAACTTGAAAAGATTTAGAAAGATTTCCAAAATTGTCAAAAAAGAATCTGAAAGATTTAAAGACATTTTTTTTAATTTTTCAGGAGTTTAAAAAGATTTTAAGAAAAATTCGAATGATTTAAGAAATGTTTTGGATTTTTGAAAACTTTCCAAAATACATTTAAAATTTGAAGATTTCAGAAATGTTAAAACAAAATTAAAATTTTTGTAGATGTCGAAATAAAATTTTGAAGCTTTTTAAGAATTTTGAAAGGCTTCAAGATAATAATTTTTTTAAGATTGCTGCGAATATTTAAAATGATTTTTCATTTTGAACAAATAACTTGAAGACAATATTTAAAAAGATTTCATAACAAAAACAAATTTCGACCTATAAATATAAATAACAATAATTATACATTTTAACTAAAAATTGTTTGGAATTATATAATTTTGAAAATTTACAAATTTGTTTATTCATTCTTTAATTTAGGACATTGAAAATGATAGCGTGGATTTATATTATTTAAAATGAAATCTTTGAACTGCGCAATTTATAAAAGTTTACCATTTTTAATGTTGCATTTCGATGGCATTTTTTTTAATTGTTAAATTGAAAAGTGTTTAAAGGTTTCATTTTATGCGTGTAAATTATTGAGCGTTTGAATAAACAACTTTTTAATCCTGTATTTTAAAAGTTTAAAATTCAAAAGATTTCCGCTTTGAGTGTTTCAATTTGCATTTCCAGTTCAGTTTTTATTACTTCAAATAAAAAATTTGTAGCTTTAAGAGTTCAATTTTTTAATTTTTAATGACCGTGAAAATTTTTGCTATCTGGGAACTGACCGGGAACTTTTTTCGATTAAAACGGTCTCCTTAGAAGTGGAATAAAAAAATTTGATACCCATAATATCTGAAAACTTGATGTGCTTATGGAGAAATGAGTCACGACCTTTTCTTGAGATTCAAACTCTTTTTGCAAGGAAAAATTATGAAAGAAAAAAATGAAGAGAAATGTTTATACAAAAAATAGTAAAAGTAGACGCCGCCCGTATACAAAAAAGGATTTTGTGGCGTATTAAGGCGTTAATTAAGTAGATCAAATCTTCCCCTCCCGTACTTTCCTGCCCCTACTACCCGTCCTTTCCCTTACTTCCCCTCTCCTCACATACTTTCCCTGTCCTCCCATAATTCCCCTAATCCCACTTCCCCACCCTACCATCCCTCCCCTTATTCCCACCTTCCCAACTTCTCCCTCCTCTACTTTCCCTTACTTCCTCTACTATCCCCTTCTCCTCCCTCGCCTACTTCCCTACCACTTCTCCCCCCACACTACACTACTACCTCTCCCCTCACTTTCCTTCCTCTCCTTCCATCATTTCCTCTATTTCCCCTCCCCTCATTTCCCCTAATTTCCCTTCCCCTCCGTTCCCCTCACTTCCTATACTTCTCCCATCATTTCCTCTCAGTCGCCCACCGTTCATTATCCTACTTCCCCTAATACCCTCCCCCTCTTTCCTCTTTTCATTTCGTAGAACATTGATGCATTATTTAAGTAGTACAAACCTTTCCTTCTCATACTTTCCCACCCTACTCCCCCTCTTTTCCCTTACTTCCCCTCTCCACTCATTATTCCATACTTCCCCACCCTCACTTCCTATACTACCCCTCCTTTCCCTTACTTCCCCTCTCCTCCCATAATTTCCCTGTCCTCCCATAATTCCCCCATTCCCACTTCCCCACCCTACTATCCCTCCCGTTACTTCCACCTTCCCAACTTCTCTCTCCTCTACTTTCCCTTACCTCCCCTTTACCTCCCCTCCCACCCCTACTTTCCTACCACTACTCTCCCCGCACCACCCTA
>CAKNYM010052949.1:357852-368066 GCA_932195095.1 Andricus curvator | reverse complement strand
ACCCTACTTCCTCATCCCTCACTTTCTTCACTATCTTTCCATCATTTCCTCTACTTCCCCACCCCGAAGTTTCCCTTTCCCTCGGTTCCCCTCCCTTCCTATACTTCCCCTCCCCTTATTTACATTCACTCGCCCATCCCTCATTACCCTACTTCCCCTAATCCTCCTCCCCTCCTTTCTCCTGTCCCCTACCATAATCCCCCCTCACTTCCTCACCCTTATTTCCTCTACTTCCCCTCCCGAAAAAAGCACGACGAACGGACGGACGTTCGACCGAAATTATGAGAGTTTCTGCCCGGGGCTACGAAACCCTAAAAACTGTAGAACAAATGTTGGGGGTATTGTGTTATCCCCTGGATGATTGTTGAAGCCTGAATTCTTTAATTAATGAAATTATTAAATTTCTAGGGTCCTCTGTCAAAGTGAAGAACATCAAGGAATCATGTGGGCCTTAGTATTCTTTTTACTCGAGCATGCTGAAGACACACCGCCCGATTCCGAAGCACCAGCAGTCTTAGAACTTGTTCTCTCTCTGGTCACAAGTCAGAACATTTCGACCGCACTTCATCAGACGTTGCTAAAGGTATTTTGTGCTTGATTGAGCTTTCAGCTTGGACAGAGTAAAGTTAAGCCACTTGTTTTGTAGGGTTTGGAAAGGTTGGTAGCTACAAGAAGCGTCGTCGGGAAAGTTACGGAACAAATTGTCAAGATTGCAATCGATCGCCTGAAGCAAACTAATGCTTTATTCGCCCTGCCAGCGTTACAGCTACTGTTGACGTGCATGTACACAGAGGCAGCAGATCGGTTTAATCAGCCGGATGTCGAAGAGCCGTTGCCTGATCTAGATCCGGAAGCGCTAGTCAGATCGATCGAGAGAACGTCAGCGATATTTGATAAAGTTAAGAAGGGATATCCTATGGAAGTTGAAATTCTTTGTACAGTTCTTTCCGGAGTTCTAGGCGATTTCTTCCCACCCTCGGAAATCTTAACTAAAGTTATCGGAGAGTTCCTTTCGCCACAACAACCACACCCGAGATTAATGTCTGCCGTGGTATTTAAGGTGAGAATTTCTGAGCAGAGTTAGTATTGCGGTTTGCGAATGAATGAATATTCTAGAGAAGCGAATTTGCACTAGGGACTATACTATCAGGCCTCGGACTCTACACTACTGATACTATTTGACACTTATTTGAACGATGACACTATTTGGCAACACTAAAGACACTATTTTCTCACAAATGTCCGCTAATGCCACAATGTTTTTGCTTTTTCTTTGAAAATATTGTTGAACTTCTTCGGTAATTGGCTAAAATAATATGTTCGCCATCTCAACGAATCATAACATACCGGAAAATTGTCTCAACGGCTGATTAGGCACCGTGCATGAATTACGTAAAGTTTTTTTCTGAAATTTCGAATCACCTACCGTCCTTTGTTGGGGTCCCTAAGTTTTGACCCTCCACCCCCCATATCTCACGTAATTTTGTCGTGAATTTATTTAGGGGTCATCCAAAAATAAAGTTAGACGATTTGGGGGGTGGGGTGTAGGAAAATCACACTGTTTCCTATGAATTAATAAAGTAGTTTCACTTTCAACCAAGCAGTTGAATTTTCAACGAAAAAATATAAGTTCTCAACAAAAAATGTAAGAGTTGATATTTTAACCAAGAAAATATTTTTAGTTCAAATAAAAACCAGTTGAATTGAAGAACGAGACGAATTTCCAAGAAAGTAGTTGAGTCCTTAATTAAAAATAGGTTCATTTTTAACCAAACGGTTGCATTTGTAACTAAAAAATGTAAATTTTCTACCTGAAGAGATGAATTTTTAACTCAAAAAGACAAATTTTCAACAAAACTGTAGAATTTTTAAGCCAAAAAGACGAAATGTCTACAAAACAGTTGAATTTTTAACCCCCAAAAAATATGTTTTTAACAAAAAAATTAATTTTCAACCAATTAGTTGATTTTCCCACCAAGAAGATTAATTTTCTACCAAGAAAGACGAACTTACAACAAAATATATACATTTTTAACCAAGTTCTTGAATTTTCAACTAAAAACGATCAAGTGTCAACCGATAATGGAATAGTTAAATTTTCAGCAAAAAAAAAGTAATTTTCAACAAAATAGTTTAACTCTCAACCAGAGATTGATTTTTAACTATTAAAATGAGTTTTGAACAAAATCGTTCAACTTTCAACCTAGCAGTTAAATTTTCAGTGAAGGGGAATAATTTTCTACGAAAAAACACATATTTTTATCCAAAGAAAAACGAATTTTTAACAAAATAATTAAATTTTCAACCAAGCAGTTGTATTTTTAGTCAAAAAGATGAGCTTTCTAAAAGCAGTGGAATTTTCAACAAATAGTTAAATTTTCAACTAAAAAGATGAATCTTCAACACAGAAAATTAATTTTCTACCAGAAATGATGAATTATCAACAAATATATAAATGTTTCACCAAATAGTTGAATTTTCAACAAAATATAGAAATTTTCAACCAAATAGTTGAAGTTTCAACCAAGAAGATTAGTTTTATACAAAAAAAAAAATAATTTTCTAGCAAAAGATATGAATTTTCATCTAAATAGCTTGAACAATGGATATAATGTTAGTCCAAAATTTATAAGATTAATTTTATACAAAAAAAATAATTTTCTAGCAAAAAAGATGAATTTTCATCTAAATAGCTTGAACAATGGATATAATGTTAGTCCAAAATTTATTGGATTAATTTTTAATTTATATTTTTTTCGTTTCTAAAATTTTTTGACTAAATAGTTAAATTTTTAAACTAAAAAAGATCAATTTTTAACCAAACATGGTGGTTAGTCACAAATAAGTTCAGTTTTATCCCTAACATTTCCCAATGTTTTTTAGTCTGTGACGTCAACTAGCAAGATTGCCGATATTGACGATCAAACAGTAGCATTAAACACATGGGAGAAAAATTAATTTTTTAATATTTTTTCCGGCAGTCTAGGCTCTATTCTTAAAATTCGATTAAAAAAAAAACCGTTAAAAAAATGTTTCGCTACCGGTAATTTTTTTTACCGTTACCGACAATTTTTTTACCGGTACCGAAAATTTTTGTTTACCGGTACCAAAATATTCCACTTCCTTAATTAAAATTGAAGCGAATCAGAACGAATTCAAGGGAATTCAGAAGAATTCGATAAAATGCCTAAGAATTCAGTGGAATTAAGTGAATTTAGAAGAGTTCATGTGAATTCAAAAGTTGAAAAAAAATATTCCTCTGATTTGAGTAAAATTGGAGTGAATTTAGAAGAATTCAAAAGAATTAAAGAGACTTTGATAAAATTCATAAGAATTTGAAAGAATATAATTGAATAAAATTTTGAAATAACAAAATTCCCATAGAATTGAGTAAAATGGTAGTGAAGATAATTCAGACCAAATTTAAGAGAATTTAAATTAATTTTAATTTTTTTGAATCCAAAGAATTAATAAAACTCGAGTAAATTTAAAGAAATTTAAAAGAAATGAGAAAAATTCAGTGGAATTTATAAAAATTCAAGATGAATAAAAAAAATCGATTTGATTGAAAATAATTAAAAAAAAATTGAATTCATTAAATTTGGAATGAATTGAGAAAATTGCAATGCAATTCAAAAGAATTTGATGAAATGCCGAAGAATTCAAGGTTAGCTTCAAAAAATTCAAGGCGAAGTAAAAGAAACAACAAAAATTCAATGAATTGAGTAGAGTAGAGTGTGTGTAGAAAAATTCAATTAAATTCAAGAGAAGTCTAAGGAATTCAAAAGAATTGTAAGGAATTCAGAATAAACTAATAAGAATGTAGGCTGACTTCCACATGAATTCAAATAACTTGAAAAAAATCCAATATATTCCAGATAAACAAAAAGTTGGAGTGAATATAGAAGAATTCAAGGCAATTCATTCTGGAGAATTTGATGAAATTCCTAAGAAATCAAGATAATTTCAAAATAATTCAAGTGAATAGGCTCAAATTGGATAAAACCAAAAAAATTGTATCGACTTCAGAGAAATGGGAGTAAATAAAATTAGTGAATAAGAATCTGATAAAATCCATGAGAATTCAAGATGAATTAAAAATTCTTCAGGGAGAATTAAAAAAAAATTGAAGGTGCAAAAAGCGATCATGGAATTTAGTGGATTCGAAAGTAATTTTAAACAATTCCGGGTGAATTTAAAATGAATTTAAATACATTCTTTAAAAATCAAAAATATTCCATTGATTCCAGTAACATTGAAGTGAATTTGGAAGAACTCAAGGGAATTCAAGAGAATTCGATTAAATTCATACGAAATCAAGATAAATCAAAAATAATTCAGGGTTTCTATTATTTTTATTCAGGTTTATTCAGGTAAATTGATTTCAGTAAAATTTGAGTGAATTCTTGAGAATTTAAGGAAATTCAAGAAACTTTGATAAGATTCGTAAGAATTTGAGAGAATACAAATAAAGATATTTTTAAATCAAAAAATGTCCATCGAATTGAGTAAAATGGGAGTGAACAGAATACAGCAGAATTCAATAGAATTTAAGTGAATTCAAAAGAATTCAGCAGAGTTAAAAAAAAATCAAGAAAATTTCAAAGCATTCAAAAAAATTTAAGAGAATTTAGGATAAATTGATAATAATTTAGGGTGAATTCCAAGTGATTTCAAATGAGTTGAAAAAATAAAAAATATTCCACTGATTTTAGTGAAATTGAAATAGTAAAAATGCAAAAGAATTCAAAGGAATTCAAGAGACTTTGAAATTCATAAGAAAAGTGTTTGCAATTGAAGCACTGTAAAAAATTGTTCAGTTCTGATCGCCTAGAGCAGAAAATTTGTTTGCAAACATCTTCAAAACAAATTTAAAAATAAAAAAGTTTTGAATTTTTTACTGAAACCTAATTCTTGCATTTCGCCTCAACGAAGGGATTTCCGCTCGATTTATTAGAATTATATTAATGTAAAATCTCATTCTAAGTTTAAAATGATGCAATTTGAAATTTTCTAATTTGGAAAGTTTTACATTTTTATTCGTTCAATCTTGGGATAATTATAATTAACAATAAGATAAAAATTTTTTGAAGAATTTTTAAGATTTTTTTGTTTAAGATTTTAATTTGTTAATCTTAATAAAAAAATTTCAGGTTTGCGAGAGGGCGTGCAACAGTACTCAACTGTCTTTACTTCAAGACTGGGTAGTTTTCAGTTTGCCAAATTTCATTCAAAGTCTACCAATTGTTATGTCGACATGGTGTTTGTCTTGTTTCTTCATAAGCACGTCAACCAATCAGTGGCTGAGAGCTTTGTATCCTTTTCTATTTTTTCATATGTACATATTTTTGTGAAGTATTTATTTATCATTAATCATACAGTGATTTGCGAATATGAACCTTGACCATTTATATATTAGATTTCCACATGTTCAATCTCGGATAGGGAAGTATGAATACGAGGATAAGAAAATACTTTGTATAGCAGCATCCGATTTTTATTCTAAGGTATGCCAATAATTTATTATTATTCTATTCGATCTGCATTTTTTCACTTTTAGCATAACACGTGTTCAATGAATAAAAATTGGTCAAAGTAGGCGAGATGTGCCTACAAAACAGGGTTTCGTAGCCTATTTAATATAGTATTTAAAATGTTTAACTTTTATCTGATCCTATCAGATGTTGTAACATTTTAACAGATCCCCTTCTCATCGATTTGCGATGGGGGGGGGGGTCTGTTAACATTTTATTGTTTCTTATGAGATGAAATTTTAATTAAATAGTTAATTTTTCAACCAAAAAGATTAATTTTCTACCAAGAAAGATGAATTTTCAACAAAGTACATGAAATCTCAACTAAGAAAGATCAATTTTCTGTTTAAAAAAATTAACTTTAAACCAAAAGACAACGAAATTTCAATAAACGAATTAAATTTTCAACCAAACAGATAATTTTCAATCAAGAAGATTAATTATCTTACAAAAAAGACGAATTCCCAACAAAATAAATGCATTTTTAAGCAAGTATTTGAGTTTTCGAATCAAAAAGAGAAACTTTGAACCAAATATGGAATAATTAAATTTTCAACCAAAGAAATTAATGTATGTAAAAAATGAATTCTCAATAAAAGTTTTAATAGTTGATATTTTCATCAACAGATATTTCAATTTTCAATAGAAAATAGTCGAATTCAACCAAAGGATACAAATTCTCAACAAAATAGTTAAATCCTCAACTAAAACAGATTAATTTTCAAATCAAAAATACGAGTTTTCAACAAAAAACATGAATTGTCAACCAAATAGTAGAATTTTTAACCACGAAGATTAAATTTTTAACAAAAAAGATGAATTTTAACCAACGAAAAACAAATTTTCAACAAAATAGTTGAATTGCAACCAAAGAAGATAAGTTTTCAACTAAATATGCAATAGGTAAATTTGCATTTAAGAAAATAAAATTTCAATCAAATATTTGCATGTTTAACAAAAAAATATGAAATTCTTACAATAAGGGATGAATTTGCAAACCGAAAACACGAATTTTCAAAAAGAGTTGAATTTTCAAGCAAGAAAGATTTTTCGTTTAATGAAGAAAAAATTCCATTAAAAATGTTGCATTTTCGCGCCAAAAAGACAAATTTTATACAAAACAATAAATATGAATTTTTAACAAAAAATGTAGACGCGTGATGAAAGTTAAATTTCGAAAGAAGCTTTAAGAGGAATGAATTCATGGAATTCAAGAAATTCACCGAATTCAAGGAAATCATGGAATTCATTCATGAAATTCAACAAATTCATGGAATTTTACGATTTGAAGGAGTTTCATGAATTCCTTGAATTCTTCGAATGCTGTGAATTCCGTCAATTCCATGAATTCTGTGAATTCCATAAATTTCATGAATTGCTGGAATTTCTTGATTTCCTAAGAAGTTTCACTTCAAAAAGTTAATTTTCAACCAAATAGTTGAATTTTGTACCAAAATAGTTGACTTTTCGATCCAGAAAGACGAATTTTCCACAAAATAGTTGGTTTTTTGATTAAAAAGAAAAAAAACTTTAAAATGAAATCGTTGAACAAAATTGTTGTATTTTCAACAAAACAATAAAATTAACTTCATCTTCAGTTTATCAAAAATTGCCTTGACTTTCCATGACCAGTTTTAAATTGCATTTAGGGTTTCATCCCGGGGCTGCGAAACCTTAAAAACGAAGGTACTTATTAGTGTTACTTATCTAACAAGATAAGTTTAAATTAAAATCGCTGGGAATTATTTTGGAAAACAGGAAGTAAATCGGGGAGTGACCGGGAATTTGCTTTCATAGATTACATTGTAAATTTTAAGGACACTATATTTTAATTTATTTACAAACATTTTGTGATCATAAGAAATTTTTTAAATAATAGATCTGAAGGATTAGAAAGATTTTGTAATTGTTAACAAAATAAATTGAACATCTTACAGCTATCCAGTGAAACTCAAAAGAAGACATTCGTGGATACATTTGAAGCCGCAGCAAAGGAACCTGGCACACCTTTCGTTGATATTTTAGCATCCTTTTAAAATATATCAGAGTTTATTCTACCTTGGTGAATTGTCAAGAAAATTGTTTATTTATGAGTTAAATGGTGCTTCTATTTCAAGTTGTGTAATTTGAAGAATGTATATTTATATGTATATAATTGAAAAACTTATTGAGATAATCTGAAAAGATTAAAACAGAGAACGTTTTTAAATAAATATTTTTGCGGAGTGATTCTATAAATTTGTGTGTTTTCAATTTTTTTATACCAACTAGTTCCGAATTTGTCCTAACTTTTTATTCCTTTTTAAAAAGATTATTCGTCACTGTAATCTTGGGATTATTTTGAAGTTTCAAATAGCGGTAATAGCAGCATAAACGTAAACTTGCATAGTAGATTATTTCAACTACGGAAACTAGGCTCGCTCCGAGAAGTAAATTACAGGCTCCGCCGACTGAAACTAAGGAGCAATGTTCTTTTACTGTGTTCTTTATTATCTAGAAGGTCAATTTTGAATTATAAGTCCTTACTTAAAAAATCATTCCATCCGAATATTTGGTTTCTGATAAATTTTCTCAAAGGAATGTTTAGCAACATATCTACTGAGGAAGAATTTCCAAATTCTGGTGACCTGGAAAATAAATAATTTTTATTTATTTTAAATTATTCAGATAAAAAAAGTCTCTAAGTTAAGAGGTTTCTAATTACAGCATGTACTGGTTTAAATTTGTCATGTAGAAGGCAGAGTTGCAGTTATCCATACATCCGCATTCCTTGTATGCATTTTTTATTAAATAGACAGGCGGGTCGGAAGTACCAATACAACGCAATTGACTGGCATTGCAAACTGGAATTCCCTCTAAAATAATTTTTAATTCTTCTTAATAAATTAATAACGTAATTTGAGGTCAGTCTGTGGGTTAAGACTGATTCAAAAGTATTACAATAAATGGGAGAGGGAAACTAATTTACAAAAGGAAAATCAGTAATTTTCTCGATTGTTGACGTTACCGTGGACTAAATGGGCTTTAGTCTACTAGAGAACTAAGCAATGCTATGTGCATCCGCCAGGTACTCCTTCTCCCTGCAATTAGATTCTTCTCAACGAGCATAGTCGCACGTTCCAGCCTGCGGTGATTGGGGAAAGCATCGTGTGATACAAGCGGGATACAAGCAAGCGCGGCAAATTTCATGCTCGTTGGTAATCGACTGTGTATCCCCCTTGTTGCACAATGTACTATTAAAATTAAAGTGGAAGGTTTATTGCTAATAATCTTTACATTGAGAGTTCGCTGCTTATTCTAAAAGGGTGGGTATTGCGTAGGGTGACCAGACCCAACCGACTAAACATGGGGACACGTCCTCTCAACACAGGCAGGCAAGCCAAAAAGGGGACATGTCCCCGTAAACGGGGACGTCTGGTCACCCTAGTATTCCGAGTATAGATGTAGCTGGGGAGCGTGGGGTTTATCACGTACTTATAGAGATTAAGCAACGCTACTGAGTGATCCGGGGTGGGGTGGGGGGTCTTGGACTTGGGCCTTCTTCGCTCCGGCAAGGGTTGTAGCCATGGACATAGGGATAAGAGGAATAATGTGGCTGCATGCTTCCGAACTTAGACGCGGGATTTGCTGGTAAGTGGCAGAGAGGAGTCGACCGTGTTGGTCTGCAAACGCATGGGGAGTAAGTGCGAGAAGGAGAACAGTCTACTCTTTCTCTCGCAACACCGATTTAGCACACGATACGACATGCCTAGTCCCCTCCTATTTCTATGTCCATGGGTTGAAGCCCGTGATTTCAATGTCGGCAAACTTTCTTTTGGTTTCGTCTTCACTTACATTAAGGTTATACAGTATACAACCCTAATGTATTACAACCCGTGTACAACGTGTACAATGTACACGTTTGGTTGCAGTTGACGCGCGACCAATAAGCGTACTGCCCTAACGCAAGCGCAAAGAAAACTTCGCAAACATTGAGATCACTGGGGTGGAAAGAAGCCAGGGAGATGTGGTTTGGGCTGAAGCCGGAGGGGAACTGCCTTTTGTGAAAAAAAAGGATTGGGGATGAGGGGGCATAAGCATCGCCCCCTTATAGGAAATCCAATGCATACATGCAAGCGGATTGCGCGGCTTCGCTATGCTAGGCGAGCATCTACGATCAGTGATCTCCCCGAAGAATGATCGGACTGAAAGAAGTTCCCTGGTGGAAGTTTCGGACTCATTCGGAATCAAAATGATTCCGTCTTGATTCCGATTGATTCCGTGCCATTCCGAACTCACTCCGAATGATTCCGCACTTATCAGAATACAATGCCCATTCCGTCTGAATCCGCCAGATAACTCGAGCTCATTCCGAATGATTCCGTGAAATTCAGAATAATTTCGAGCCATTCCATTTTTTTTCTTTAGCTTATGTTTCAAACGCAATGTGGCAATTGTATTTGGATCGAACCGGAATCATTCTGACTGTTGGCAGACAGGCTCGGAACGATTCGGCATGTACTCGCGTCATAAGACGGATTCAGTCTGAATGGGCGTTTTATTTTAATAAGTGTGGAAATATTCGGACTGAGTTCGGAATGATGCGGAATCAGTCGGTATGAGCTCGCGTTATTTGACGGATTTAGGCGGAATGGACATTGTATTCTGTTAAGTGCGGAATCATTCAGAGTGAATTCGGAA